>QBDW01005604.1:0-15032 GCA_003261595.1 Maconellicoccus hirsutus | reverse complement strand
TTTCAACTTGCAGTCCGATAGATTATGATGAGTAAACTAGCTTCGCTGGCAAACCCCCTGGCATTGCTATACAACGCTTGTTATCGCACGATCCTTTTTTTCTCGTGACGAAATTCGGTTTGCTCGTTCTGGCGTGATGAGGTCACAAAAAAAACGGCTTTTGTTTTACATAAAGTACACAAGATTGAGATTTTTATTATGGTTTGATACTGTGAATGAGTGGTTCCAAGTCAATCGTAACTGTGTGCTAATTTGAGAAATGGAGCTGTTATGAAAAAATTACAAAATTCGCCTATCAAGTTGAATTTTAGTTCATTAAATAGGTAATACCTATACAAGCTCATACATCACCATCGCAAAACGCTTTAGAATTACTCGACAAGTTTAAAGACAATGAAGATGACGAACAATCGCTTGTAAGTTGCGTGTTTAAAATAATTGACAATGCATTTTACAATGATTGAAAATATGTAATTAATGTTTTGAGATGACCCGTGGATTCAAATTGGGTAAGTACTGTTCTTCATCTTCATTGTCTTTAAACTTGTCGAGTAATTCTAAAACGTTTTGCGATGGTGACGTATGAGCTGGTATAGGTATTACCTATTTAATGAACTAAAATTCAACTTGATAGGCGAATTTTGTAATTTTTTCATAACAGCTCCATTTCTCAAATTAACACACAGTTACGATTGACTTGGAACCACTCATTCACAGTATCAAACCATAATAAAAATCTCAATCTTGTGTACTTTATGTAAAACAAAAGCCGTTTTTTTTGTGACCTCATCACGCCAGAACGAGCAAACCGAATTTCGTCACGAGAAAAAAAGGATCGTGCGATAACAAGCATTGTATAGCAATGTCAGGGGGTTTGCCAGCGAAGCTAGTTTACTCATCATAATCTATCGGACTGAAAGTTGAAAGATTGTAATTCATGTACGGTCACCCGGAACCTAGCTTCCAAAGTTCCAACTACCTACTGCAGCTTGTAATTACATACAAGATTATTTTTCCGGAATATAAAACTGCAATTAATTACATACAAGATTATTTTTCCGGAATATAAAACTGCAATTTTCAGCGTTTCATCTTAGTTTTTACCAAAATATGTCTTATCACGGCAAGGTTATACCACATTCAGTGGTATGTGCTGCGACAACCATCCACTTGGGTAGAGTACTTTCTCACCATTTTATGAGCCCTCTCAAACTTTCGATCACCCCTGGGAGAAGTGTGAGCCCCATAAGCGTGACTTTGGTGCGTATGCGTGTTTACTTTAGTAAATTTTCAACCAAATTTCAACCAAATGACTTGAAATTCTGATCATAGTTGGGGGTTGTCTACTTTGAGTGATTTTTTCAACAGATTAGTTAAATAGACATTTGTACCAAAGCCACGTTCACCCGACTTATACTTCCCCAGGGGCTATCGAAAGCTTGAGATAAGGGAGTTGGATTTTTGGAAAGAGCATGTCAAAAAAAAACCGAAACCAAAATTTCAGTTGCCAAAGTTAACTTTTCGATTTTGATAATTTTCTTTCAGTTATATCTTCCAAGACACTGGACCAAACTGCACCAAAATGGAAAGTGGTCAAAATTTGAGATGAGATGAGATGAGATGAGATGTGCTGTCTTTGGGGCATTGATGCGTTAAAAAATATCAATTATTGGTGGGGCTAAGGGGTTTAAATCACAATTAATTTTCACAGAAAATCTATAATGGTACTGTTGTGAAGGTTTAAGATACGACCCTCTGTCACTCGGACCGATAGGGTCATAGAGCTTTTTCGACCACACACATTTCAAAATTTGAATAAACTGGTGAAAAGGTAAAGTTTAAGAAAACGAACTCGTTTACAAAATAAAGGTGTGTGTATTAAACGAAGTTGAAATCACACAAAACGAGTAGAATTGACTTATAAAAACGTTCTTGACTAGATAACGGTCGATAAGGGTATGAATTAAACAGAATAACCTAAGTTGCGAGAATATTCGAAGTGTAGACGGCCTGGCTACCCCTACTCTTAGGTATACGCGATAAGGAACCTAGCGCCGGCTAATCTCTCGCAATCTCACACAGTTAAACAAGAAACTTTCGGCGCACCGTGGCCGATGTGAAATCTACCACTACAGTACTCAAAATGAAAAACATATCAAGGTGGAAGTTGAAAAACAAGAAGAAAACGATAAAAATGCGAACATTTCCTGCTTTTCTTGGAGGTACCTATACCTACACCTATTTGATGGAAGCATTTTTTTATTTTTTTCAAAGGTTACCAAGAGCGTTTATAATTTCCATGATTTTTACGCGCTGCTTTAAGTTTTCAAGCCTTGATTTCAGAAATGAAGCATGGATCGCAGGTTTTTACATCCGAAGAGAAGGTGTTGTGTGAAGATGGGTTCACTATTAAATAATTCCTATTTCTACTGTAGGTGCTCTAGTATATGAGTGTAAAATAACAGCGAGTTATGTTGGTGCGTTATTCTTACCAAATTTTATTATTTTCACGGCAAGTTTATACAACATTGAGTGGTACGTATTCCAATATAGTCCACCCGTGATGTATTACCTCGTCGTTCATTTTTTTTGGTAATGTTGATGCACTTTTTAGTATAAGCCAATAAATGTATCTTAAGTATTTAATGCATGTATTTGTAGTTCTGTACGTATGTATATTTTTTTAATAGTACCAAATAAAAATTTTTATTTTTTAATAAAAACGCATGAAACACCATTATTTTGTAATTTCTCATGATTAAAAAATTAATAACTGTTGAAATTGAAGGAGAAACATTATTCGCCAACATGGCATGTACTCCACGACAGCAGTACAGTGTTCTCAATTCTATGTATAACTGCTCGTTACAAACTTGTGATTTTCTACATGTCATTTAACGTGAACTTTGAAATTATTTGTGGAAAGTATCTATATGCGAAAGATGCCAAAACCCCAAAATCAACATTTCAATTAAGCTCCCATTTCCATTTATTTTAATTTCAAAACAAGGTACGAGTATAGATGGGTATTTAAAAAAATCGAGATAATTTAAAGAAAAAATAGTCCACCGAATTTCGCATTTTCCAGCCATTCTACAATCGTCTCTAACGCGATTTCCATTTTGTTCACAATTTTCAAATTCCTGAACTTCTCCATACAAAATTGCACCACTAAAAACTTGGGTTTTTTCCTATTCTTCACCTATTCAATCAAATTAGCCACATTTCTAGAAAATGTCAGCCAGACACATCAAGAGTAATTTCCTTGATCCGGGAAATTATTGTCAGGGTAGGCAGAAATTTTCAGGAAACGGGATTAGTTAGATTGAAATAGTAGGGAATACAAAATAACCAAGATTTTAGCTACCAATCAAACATAGACAGTTACTGGAACGTTTTGAAAAATGTGATCACGCTGCTGCAAGCAGTAGAATAGGTTGAAAATGTGAAATTCGGCAACTCCCAATTAAGGCGAAAATTATAATGCTCGATTTTCGACAATTTCTTCACAGAAAATTTGTCAATAGGAAAAGTGAACTTTGGAAGCTGAAATTTTGGTTTTGGCGTTCTTTGTTGCTATTCTTTAAAAAAGCACAACTCTCGTTCAAATTCGAGTTCACTACCTAAAGAGACATTTTTTGTTAGAAACTGGTCAAAAATTCCCAGAGATGTCAAATGTAAACAATTTTAGTTTCTTCTCACAAGGGAAACTTTTCAGGTGACTGGATTACCCAAAACCAAAATTCCAGTTGCTTAAGTTCATTTTTAGATTTTTTACAAATTTTTGAAAATAAAAATTACAAATAGTAAATATAAAAAAAAACAAGTCAATCTTCGGGATAAAAATGGGAGATTCACTTTTGGTATTTTTGAAAAACCTGAAACTGGAGTTCTATCACATAGCAATGATAATAAAATTGATAAAGATTCCACAAGAAAAGTTCGTATCAATTCGAATAATAATATAGTCATAAAAGCAGATGGACAAAAAGAAAATCAAAGTAACAAAAAGTTTGATTATTTATCATTCATTAACAATTTAGAAGGGTTTAATTAAGTGCTCAGTTTATAATCTCAATTTTAGGGAATCAAGAATTTTTCTCATTTTTAATAAGACACAATAATTTTTTGTTATGTTTCAGAATACCATAGTCTATATAGTCACAAATGAATTCATAGAATCATACAAACCTTGTGTTTTTCTTGGAAAATGAGTAAAACTGTAAAAACCTTGTCAAAGTGCTAGACAAATTTCCTAAAAGTTGTCATTGAGTTATGCAGGTAGATACTCCAGATAATTCAGCTTCAATGAATCACAATAATCTATTTAGGAATTTGTACATTTGGAAAAAGAGTCGATTTAGAAAAAATTCTATTTGGTAAAAGTCCCAGAATCCCTTCCCATCATCTGTTAGAATAATTCAATCATCACTCTTTACATCAGGAACTGCTACACAATTTTTGATTTAGATTTACATAAACAATAAAAATAGTGGTTCCATGAGCGAAGTAATTTATTATTATTACATTTGTAGATTATATATTTCTATTAACTGGTTAGGTATGTATTTATAAGGGAACAGACTGGTTCATTTTTCTGTGAAATGTATACAATATACTATTTAATCAATACAAAATAATAAAGATAAAAGATTCAACAGTTGAAATATTTATAAGGAATAATGATTAATATACAAGTTGACATATATCCAACATCTTAATCATATTATTTAGGCTTTCTTTGAATAATTGAATGACATATCTCAAAAAATATAAAGGTATAACAGTAGCAAGCAAAAATTTTACATTGTAGAATTTTTTATAAGAATTTTCCACTTTCAAATATAAAGCATGACATTAAATTGAAAATTTTAGGAAAACTTTGTATGTCTCTCTTACCACACTCAGAAATCTATTCTACTACTATTTTACATCTTCACCCTCTCCAGAATGGGTATTATGTAGATAACGCATATCAATATTTATAAAACCATAATCATTTTCACGAACATCAATGCCAATTAACAGATAATTTAAGCCTGTATTTTGTGCGTTGATATAATATTTTCTCTCTAACAGTTTGGACAATGAGTCTTGTTTATTCTTAGGATTTATTGTTTCTTCAAAAACAAAACAACGATCATTAAATTGTAGACATAAATCTAATTTCTTCGCGGTGCGGAGGTCGTTGTTTCTGGTCGTTTCGAGGACCTTTTCTTGCTGCTTTATTTCAAATGTTTCAATAAACACATGAAATAAGAAAGACTCTAACCACGCTTCATTTAAATCCGATACTTTTTTTTCATAGAGAAGGGTATTTAACGTTTCCTTTAGTTTTACAAGATTTGTATGACAATCTTGTTTACATGTCATATTCATGCTTAGAAGATAGTCACAACAAGCTCGGATTTTACTTGGATCAAATTTCTGAAGCCGTTGAAAATAATCCGTCATAAGTTCGATAAATTCTAATCTTATTTCTTGATTTGGTATTTCAACAAGAATTCTTTGTTCAATTTGATAAGTGGTTAGATAACCTTGTTGGATTAGGAAATTCATAAGTGCGTCCACATTATCAATCACGTAAGCATCATTTTTGACTAAACAGAAATTGGTAGGTTTCAATGTTGGTTTTATGTTTACATCATCTACTGGTTCATTGTTCAACAGTTTCTGTATTTTATCTCTAATTGGTTTCTCTTTCAGTCTTTTCTCTACGCCGTCGATACACCCACTATTTTTCCAATAATGACGGATTATTTTGCTCTCAATAAATTTAGCAATAGAATACGTATTCAAAATTTGGAGGTCAAAACACTTATATCCGTTGTACCAGGTTAATGCAGTTTCTTTCTGTTCACGAACTTCTACTGGCATTTTATCACGATTCATTAAACCGTCGAATTCCTGTTTTGTTATACCGTAGTATTTAGCGAATACTTCATTCTCAAGGAACTTAACATAACGAACATTGTTTAGTGATGACAACCCTCTGCACGTAATTGCTGCGACGCCTGTAAGCACGGCTATACAATTTGACTCATGCTTGATCGCATCACCCACCATGTCGCAATAGAAAGTAATGATTTCATCCAAAGTATCAGCATTCGTGTTAAAGATGGCTTTAGAACAAATCCGGTCAAATTCATCAACTAGAAGTAGAATAGGCTTTTCATTAGCAGAATACTGACCAACGCATTGTAACAAAAATCGAAGACCTGCTCCAACTTCTTCCTTTGTTTTAGAAATAGAACGCTCCTCATTAGTCCAATTTTTAACAGCTTGAATATCTTCTTCCGGAAGAGTAGATGAAATGTACTCAAAATTGCGAAATGAAGCATGAAGAATACTTCTACAGGCACTAATACCATCTTCATAAGTTTTTATAGGGCCACAGCAATGCCCGAACGTAACGTAGACTACTTCGAATGAGTTCCACATCTCCATTGCATATTCATCATCTCCTATCTTTAGGCCAAGGAATGTTTCTTTCGACGCAAAACCTCCAAAAAAATCCCGCAGCATTATTAGATTTGTAGTCTTGCCGAACCGACGGGGAGCCGTAAATAAAATGGGATCTCTTCGAAGAACTCGATTCCCAACGAAAATGGATGTACTAGACGCCAAAGACTGATTTGATACTTCTAGGAACAAGTCAATAACTTCTCTTATCATTAACGTTTTGTCGACAAAGTACAGTTCAGGGATGATGCTTTCAAATTCACTCTGTAATAATATAGAAAAAAAACAAACTTACTTCCTAAAGTAGTACGTAATTAGCTTACAAATTAAATACACAGAACATTTTTGGTTTATAAAAAATAGATAACCCTCCAAGCTCAACTGGAAGTCAAACAGGTTGATAGTCACCCGATTATCCGAACTCCGGTTATCCGAAGTACCAATTATCCCAACATTAACCGTGTTATCCGAACGTCCCGCACACACTTTCTTAAAACCAATTACTTTTTTTCTAAATATACACCATTTAAAATTTTTAAATAAACTTGCCGTGAAAATAATAAAATTTGGTAAGAATAACGCACCAACATAACTCGCTGTTATTTTACACTCATATATCATATACTAGAGCACCTACAGTAGAAATATGAATTATTTAATAGTGAACCCATCTTCACACAACACTTTCTCTTCGGATATAAAAACCTGCGATCCATGCTTCATTTCTGAAATCAAGGCTTGAAAACTTAAAGCAGCGCGTAAAAATCATGGAAATTATAAACGCTCTTGGTAACCTTTGAAAAAAATAAAAAAATGCTTCCATCAAATAGGTGTAGGTAGAGGTACCTCCAAGAAAAGCAGGAAATGTTCGCATTTTTATCGTTTTCTTCTTGTTTTTCAGCTTCCACCTTGATATGTTTTTCATTTTGGGTACCATTGTAGATTTTCTGTGAAAATTAATTGTGATTTAAACCCCTTATCCCCACCAATAATTGATATTTTTTAACGCATCAATGCCCCATAGACAGCACATCACATCACATTTTGGTGCAGTTTGGTCCAGTGTCTTGGAAGATATAACTGAAAGAAAATTATCAAAATCGAAAAGTTAACTTTGGCAACTGAAATTTTGGTTTCGGTTTTTTTTACATGCTCTTTCCAAAAATCCAACTCCCTTATCTCAAGCTTTCGATAGCCCCTGGGGAAGTATAAGTCGGGTGAACGTGGCTTTGGTACAAATGTCTATTTAACAAATCTGTTGAAAAAATCATTCAAAGTAGACAACCCCCAACTATGATCAGAATTTCAAGTCATTTGGTTGAAAATTTGCTAAAGTAAACACGTATACGTACCAAAGTCACGCTTATGGGGCTCACACTTCTCCCAGGGGTGATCGAAAGTTTGAGATGGTTTATAAAAGGGCGAGAAAGTACTCTACCCAAGTGGATGGTTGTCGCAGCACATACCACTGAATATGGTATAACCTTGCCGTAATAAGACATATTTTGGTAAAAACTTAAGATGAAACGCTGAAAATTGCAGTTTTATATTCCGGAAAATTAATCTTGTGTGTAATTACATGCTGCAGTAGGTAGTTGGAACTTTGGAAGCTAGGTTCCGGGTGACCGTACATGAATTACAATCTTTCAACTTTCAGTCCGATAGATTATGATGAGTAAACTAGCTTCGCTGGCAAACCCCCTGACATTGCTATACAATGCTTGTTATCGCACGATCCTTTTTTTCTCGTGACGAAATTCGGTTTGCTCGTCCTGGCGTGATGAGGTCACAAAAAAAACGGCTTTTGTTTTACATACAGTACACAAGATTGAGATTTTCATTATGGTTTGATACTGTGAATGAGTGGTTCCAAGTCAATCGTAACTGTGTGTTAATTTGAGAAATGGAGCTGTTATGAAAAAATTACAAAATTCGCCTATCAAGTTGAATTCTAGTTCATATCGCAAAAATTTTATATCCTGCGTGTTATTTCAGTAAACTGAGCCAGATAAAAATACGATATGTGACGTCATAAAATGTTTGTTATTGTCATGTTTTTCGTTCATGTTGGAGTCTTTTTCCAAATTATAAAATCTGTAGTGAATGAATAACTTGAGAGTTGCCAGTTGTAATAAGATCCATCCGGAACAGTTTTTTCTTTGTACTTACCTTCTAAACAAGAAAAGTTCAAACTTTCTACCTCCAATTCAAAATTATGAATACTTTTCAGATGGTCGAGATAACCTCTGAAATGTGAACAACTCTGTTCACATGCCTCGTGGGCACAAAGTATTCTTTGTTGTCTTACATTACTTGCATTATTTTCGTTTTCTATTCCTGAAAATTCATCGTAGTGGAAGTATAATAATTGAAGTTTGGAAAAAATCGAATTCTGAAGTTTTCACTAGTTGTATAGTTACCGTTTTGATGTTTTTTTCTTATATGTCGACTTAAATTTTTTCTTTCTGTATGAGAAAATCCGCAAATATCACAAATACATTTAGATTCCATTTTTATTAGAATTTTGAAAATTTGTAATCAAATTGCATGTTTATAAACAAAACAAAAGGCGGGATAATCGATTAATCGGTGATAATTGCTGATTGATTGATAATGAGTGATTAAATGTGTTCAATTTATTTGTGTCATCTCATTTTTCTATTTTTCCGTGCTAAATAATGAATTATATCGACAGAAATATTTTATTAAAATATGCTCGCTTCAACATTTCAATTATAGCTAATTAGCAATAGCCATATGTTCTTTACTCTTTTATGTCATTTATTTACATAATTACATGGTACATACGAAGGAAATAGAAAGATGATGACGTCATATGACGTCACATATCGTTTTTTGATCTGGCTCAGTTTACTGAAATAACACGCAGCTCTACTACTGGGGTTTCGCAATTGGTCGAATATTTAAGAAATTGTTGGTTCTCTGGTAAGATGACGATTTTAAATGCCATATCACTGATTTAAATATTGAATTATTTCATCTTTATGAAAATTTTTTGAAATTAAGTCAACATGACAGGATTTTCCAGTGTGGCTCGATCTAGCATTGGTAACTGAAGAACTAATTTATGGAATGTACGTGTGTGTGATTGAGATATTTATTATGTAATTTTTGGGTATACATAGGCTGTCCCAAAGAAGGTAAGACTAAAATTTGTATGGGGAAACCGCGAACTCTATCGGCTATCTGTTATACTAAAATGAAAATTTGGTTCATTATCTATCGAATGGAACCACGTGGAGCCAAATCGGTTGAAAACTCCGACCTCTAGAGCGTTTTGAAAAAAAGTAGTTGCTCAGACCCCTACGAAAATTTTTGAATAATTCGAAAAACTAAACAAAATAACGAGTTTTATTCGGAATCATACAAATCGCTAGAACGAATATCTTTTTCGAAGTATGCACCGTTAACTGACAAACAAGAGGCCATTCGGTCTTGCCATTTGTTAAAGGTTTTTCCGATTTCGTCAAGACTCAAAGAGTTGAAAGAAACTTGCGCCGCCGTCACAGCGACACAAGTTTCTTCAAGTCTTGACCACTTGATGGAAGTGCTGTCGCTTTCAGAAATGCTACGCCTGCGAAAAATGAAAAAAATATTATTTGCATGATACTATTGTTTTGTCAATTTTGAATTATCTTCGTACAATTTGGAAGCGTTGCTGAAATATCTTTTAAAATGTTCTGAATGATTGTGAAGTATCACTATGAAAGGTGTAGATTTACCTTGTGAAATTATAACGTGTATTCGCGAATCAGGAAATGAGATGAAAGAGGTTGATTCATCGGCTGGTGACGAGAAGAGATCCTGCAATTTATTAAAATTAGTGTCGATTCTGCAAAAATTTGCGGAGCTTCGCGAAATGTTTCGTCTACTTAACTGTAAATTTGTATCCGTTTGGATTATCTAGTTGTAATTTATTCAACGAGATATTGTACGCAATTGGTTCAGTTTTGTAGTCATAGCTAAAGAAGCCAATTGCGAAAGATCTTTTTCCTTCGACTTCGGGAGCAACGGGTCTTGCGGCGATTTCAATCAATCCATCCTGAAATGATTGAGATTGGTTTATTGAGTGATTGGGTCGGTATTAAGGGATCAATTGAGATGTCCTAAATGTCAACATACTTTTAATACCGAATGACCCGGTGTGCGTAGAGGATCTTGGTGTATTTCGATGATTCGTTTATTCTGCAGAATAGCTTTGGATTGCGTCGTGAGGTTTCTTAGGTCGAAATCGGGCGTTAAAGGGAGGCCGAATATGGCGTCTTGGGCCATCATCCATTTTTGCGGATTATAATTGAATGCATCTATATAAACACGCTACAAAATGATAATTCAACTTGGTCAGGTTGTAAAATACGCTGCTGGAATGATGAGGGAATCTAAGAACGCGTACTCGTGGTATGTAAGCCCATCGTCCTGGTCCTGCGTGACGTGTTAGGTCATTTTTTGGGAGCCATGATGCTAAGATATGGATACTCCAGAGATTACAGTGATCCGCTATGGTTTCGTAGTCTATCTGAGGCGGTGAAGTTATGCTAGATGAGGTTGCGTTCGTGGTTTTGGTTGAAGTGATGTTGAATACTCACCGGTGCTGTAGGGTTTTCAAAACGGTATACCCATTCGCAATCGTATACTATTGGTCGGCCTGTTTCGTTTAGAAATTTTCCCAATGGGAGGTATTCTAGAATAGAAAATTATTTGAGTTTTATTTGTCAATTTTTCCGTCATAGTGTGTTTCATAAGAGAAATATTGAAAGTGTTTATAGAAAGATATAAATATAGCCTCGATGCAGAAGTCAACTGAGGAGGTGAAATATTTGAGAGACGAAATTAAATAAAATTAACTCGATAATGTTCCGATAGATAGCGTTACTGGTAGCTGCGCGTTGTTACAATAGCTCAGTTGGGCTGAAGCGCGAAGAGGGAAGACGGTGCGTTTGCCGCGTTCGTGTTGACTCGAAAAGCGCCATCTATGTACTTACTTCATTACTAATTCGTTCTGGTTCCTTTTAAGCGGTTTTTTTGGGGGGTTTCGTATGATGACTTGAGTGTACTTACCTTGAATTGTGTGCGAGGTGTTATACATGGTGATTCGTGTGTCATCTAGTCGCAGATAATCTATGCCCCATTCGGCGAGCGTTTTGGCATGTTTTTTCATATCAATTTGCGTGTATATTCGCCGGCCGAATTCGTATAAATAGATTCCGTTAATTTTCAAGCCTAATTTTAACCCTCTTGAGTGTACCTGAAGAATAAGCATGACTTTGGTAGTAGATACGAGCGTCATTCTACAAGTGGATGTTTGACTTTGAGGGTATTTAAGACGTGTTGGCGTAAACATATCAGCTCTTTTTTACTTCTTCGCGCTGAGGTTATGATTTCACTTACGTAATCTGCCAAGTTCTTGATTCCCGATGGATAATCTTTGTCGTTTACTTCTAATATACCGCCATCGCCTTCTGATCCGAAAACCAAAACCGATGAAATAATTATGTACTCGTAACCTAGATCTTTGTATTGTTGATTCACCGCCTCGTCGGCCATTTGTTTGACGTATTTTTCGTTTTGACTGCGCATACACGAAGTATTATTTTTTTGGTTTTTTAAATAATTGAAGAATGAAAATATCGAGGATACGAGTATATACGTACAATTCTTTTTCAAATGGTGTTTCAAAGCCCATCGGAGGTGTTAGGGCGAGTCCGTTATCTAGTGATGAGCACGATCGCCATGTTGTGGTGATGAGCGTTATTAAGATATTGATGGGTACTTGATGCTTCATTACGGGCAGCAAGTCGATCCTCAAGAACGTTAATTTTTCGCGGTCGATGTCTTCCAATATAACATTAGAATAATATTTACCTGGCTCGTTTTTTAATGATTACATGACCGATGCAGCGACCGAGCACGTTTCATGAAAATATACGTTTTTACTTCTTGGCGATATTTCGCGTTGATAGTAATCGCTCGTTATGCCCGTGTTGATGTTTAATTAACGATATTACTAATTAACCTGCGCTGTTTGTTGATAAGCAACGTATATTTATTATCGAGAATTAGACATATAAACGGGAAATATAATTTACCGATTTTGTTTATCGGTGTTTTCGTTGCGGGACCTTTGCTCAAACGTATGTTTTCTTCAATTGTGTGACCAAACCTGCAGCATTTTTGATCAAATTTTTATCGGGCAAAGTGCATTGTTCGATTTATGGCGAATTTTTACAAATAAAAAATATCGTTTTGCTAGAAACATGCAAAATTAAAAAAAAAGATTGATTTCAAAGAAAGACGTTTCCTGGTCATTTGAACTTTTCACATTTTAATTTTAAAAAGCTGAATTTATTTGATTTAATTTTCGAGCGATATTCGATGAAAATAGTTAACCGAAGATTTGATGAATAATGTTGAAATATTTCTTTATTTTGTGGTGAAAATGTGTACAATGATCTTGAGTGATTCTCAAAATAATTTCGTAATGATTAAAATAAAGACTTGAGTCATACACATCGTAAACAGCATTTGAAATGGACTCGTCTTATGACCGGAACTATTTGTCGAATAAGCAACGATTTTTCCAACTGTTAAAATCATGAGAGAAAAAAATCATATTTAATAGAATTGAAAGCGTCTGGATTGACGCCAAAAAGAGAAGCAGGCGACTACTCGTATCTACTTACTTTTCATCGATGGCATAATAGAAGACACGATAGCTAACTCGATGGTTTTTATTGCCAGCTCGGATTGATGACTCGGTAATTTTACATTACGCGCTGCGTCGGTCATGGTGTAATTTTGTGCCTCGACGTTCACGTGCTGACCCAGCAAATCAACAGATATCGAAATGAGATCTATTGTGAAATACGACTCAAAACGAGCCTGCGGTTTGGTGACAAAATCCAATGATACGGTTCCGGTAACATTTGACATGGTTAATGTACGATTGATAACTGGCTGGAAATTATTCAAACCTATGATTTTGAGGTTACTCAGATTCACGTTGGTATCAGAAGCGGTATCTATGAAGTAGTAAAGATGTCCTGTGTGGTCTTCGAGATCAGGCGATGTGGAGAAATTGGTGTGGAGCTGGTGTGCGCCGGAGATTATTGGTTTTAGGGTTAGTGCCTCGTTGATGGTGTCGTTTAAATATGATGTGATGTTGTAAGGTGACGAGATCCCTGGAATATTAAGGTGAAGAAGGATGTATAGAACGTGTTGGGGTTTATTGTGACGTCTCGAGGTGTAATGAGCTTTGTGGTGTCCTTACCTTGGTGATTTGATGGAAGCGCTGTGGCTTTCAGAAATACTACCCCTGATTCCGTCTCTGAATCGTGTAAAAATAGTATGTTAAATATTTTATATTAATGAGGAGGGCGGATTTATAATTGTAGTGTTGCCACGGTATGGATTTCGAAGTAAATTGGGGTGAAGTTTTGCTTTGGTTTTACGGTTTCTTTCTAAATTGTGCTTTCGTTATTTTCGCTACTCTCGTTAGTTTGGAAATGGAAGATCGCTACCTATGTCGTATTAAATTATTCAATTTCTGGAAAATGAAAAGCGGTAGGAAAATTTCAATGGCACCGTTAAAAAGAGCGTAAAATTTCCTATAGGAAGCATGAAAAAATTACATAGGTCGTCGCGAGTTTGAGTAGTTTAAGCCTCACGTTTCAGGTCAACCATTTGGAAATTCGTAAGTTACAAGGAAATGAAAGCGGTAGGGTAAAATTGGTTACGCCATTGGAAAGAGCGTAAAATTTCGAAGAAGAAACGTTCTTAAAATTCATATGTTGCCGCGACAAAGTTTGGGTAATTTATCCTTGTGTTTTATTTTATATTACGTATAATTTATTAACAAAAAAATTATAAAAAAGTCGATTTCATAAAAACAATAATGACAAAAGTAGTTGTTAAAAACAATAATGTATGATTCGAAATATAATCCATAATTTGAAAAATTATTTTTTAATTTATGCTCAACCTCCATTACTACGAATAAATGAGTAAAATAAGCTCTGCAAAAATTTCATCAATGGAAACTCTTTGAGCCATTTAAAATACAAAATTTTATTTTCTTCATCACCTCAAAGCCGGACGTATAGACTAACTATATAATCTGTACTTACATCAAAATGGTCTTCACACACGAAAAAGTTCGTTTTTTGAGACAAATTAGCGGGGCCTCTTTTCATAGCTTTCAACCAAGCTTTTCGTCTATCTTTATCTTTCGGCGACGAAAAAAAAATTTTATTCGGGTACCGTGTGGTCGTGGTGCGACAATACGGCACGCTACAATTTTTATACGTTTTTGACATCTTGAGAAAGTTAAAAACATTAAATGAAATTCAACACTTAACAAATATTAAGTTTGAGTGCTCAAAGAATTGAAAATTAACAAAGGCAAACAGCCAACTATTTCTTCTAAAATTTTGCACGAGAGACATAATTGAGATATAGTCTTTTCGAGTTGAGAGTATACCCACTCTAACCGTAAAGTTTCTGTTTGGCGGCCATGTATATCTAGTTGAACGATGTTTTCCTACTTAAACTCG
>QBDW01005602.1:0-16925 GCA_003261595.1 Maconellicoccus hirsutus | reverse complement strand
TGCAATTTTCAATTTTTGAACGACCATAACTTTTTAACTATGTGAGATAGAGAGGTGAGGTTTACGGCATTCAACAGGACGGTCTTCCCCCCTCCAGAAACACTCATCAGGGTGATTGGTCATAAGTGAGGTTTTTAATCAATTCATATTTTTTTTAATATATCTTTTTATGCCGATCATATTGACAAGTGCTTCTGGAGGGGGAATGACCGTCCTGTTGAATGCCGCAAACCTCTCCTCTCTATCTCACATAGTTAAAAAGTTATGGTCGTTCAAAAATTGGAAATTGCAAAAATTGACATAATTTTACAAAGTTTTGGAAATTTTAAATTTTTGCATAATTTAATAAAAATGATGTAAATTTTACAATTTGAAACGCGTTTTCTTCTTTAATTTGTCATTTACACCCTTGAATATTAACATAATACAAAAATCATCCACACTAGAATAATCTAGATAAAATTATCTTTCTCCCAGAACAAACCGCATGTTTCTCTCTATTTTAGTAATTGAGGTATAATTATTCAAAATCAGTTAACAAAAATGAAAAAAAAAAATTAAAGAGCATACCGCTGCTCCTGAGGCCCGAGGGTTAGGCAAACATGCATACATAGACTCAGTTTATGTTGCACAGTTTCTGGGTTGAAGGCCCTACGTCTACCCCGGAACACCCTGTATTAGCCGGAATTCTGGGCCTAGTAATAATCGTGATGGTGATAATAGTGATCGAAACGACCGTGAGTCGTCGTCAAACGGTGGTGGTGGTTCATCCACTAACCGCGATAATCGTAATAATAATTTTAATGATATTCCGTGCTATCGTTGTCATGGTACCGGACACCTGGGCCGCGACTGTGCAAAATTCGGCGATACTACGGGTCAGTCGAAACGACCTGTGAATCTTATGTCGACCGCGTTAGTAGCGAGTGATGGCGTTAGGTGATGTAGCGCCAGTTCAAATGGCGATATTATTAAGTTTTCATTAGATTCGGGAGCAACTAATCATTTTGTCAAGTCCGACAGGTATTTTGTTGAAAGTCGACTCATCAGCGAACGCGTTTGTACCGCCCGTGAAGGTCAGTTCGTGACCGCGACGAAAAAAGGAATGATCAAGTTGATCGACGAAAATGGTAAAAGAATATACGATGGAGGGTGTAAAGTACTTCTCTGAATTCGTGTGGAATTTGTTATCGACCGAGCGCTTACGTCAAAAAGGATGTAGTATTTCTTTCTCCGATGATGATTGTTCATTTTCAAGAATCGAATGAAACCGTGAAACTGACAACCGATCTCAATTTTTCAATATTTCGAGAAAATTTCGATGTTCTGAGCTAAACTTTAAACCGCTCTCCTGTAAAAGATTTTACAAAAATTGAGATCGGTGGTCGGTTTCACGGTTTCGTTCGATTCTTGAAGGTTTTTTACTGCAGAGTACTGCACGATTTAATTTTAATCCGGAAGAGATACGCCCTCCAAAGGACCTGGGTAGACCACCGCAAATTCCGTACAAAGAAAACCAGGAGTATACCTTAGCGGAACGCCGACAGGCGATTCGAATTTTTGAGACAAACGGATGGATCACTGAACAAGGCATGGTACGGTGCCTTCAACTGAACTGCTTACGAAAAGATCAATTTCATTCACGCGCGGGGCTGAGTGCTCACATAGAAAGAGATCATAATGGCGTAAGAACGTTGGATCGATGCGGCACCTGCAAGCTCATGTTTACAATAGAGGAGAGCCTGTCGAGGCATATTGGAAAGAAGGGACATTGTCGTTAGATGAAGAAGGCATTATTTAAATCGAAATAATTTAGTAATTAGCCTACTACGTTATTTTTCGTTATTCATAATCAACTCAGATTTTTTTACGAATGCTAAAAATGAAATTAATCGTCTTGTGTCGATTATGCTGAAATAGGACCAGTGATTCAGAGAAACATACTACCTACATAAAAAAAAATGGATCACGCTTACTCAAAAACACCGTTAGACAACGACGAATTCGAAATCAAAACCATCGAAGTGCAAGAAGCAGATAAAACCGACGAGGAAGAGGATGATACATTATTAGATCGAAGGCAACAGGATACGCAGCCGATACTTTCTCCGTTTAACCCTCCTGAGTGCAGTACACCACTGGAGAGTACTACACGATTTAATTTCAATCATCGATATTAAAATAGATCTGCAGAGAACAGTGACCGAAGCTTTCATTACAGCTCTTGAAATCGAACACCTAACTACCTACATAAAAAAAAATGGATCACGCTTACTCAAAAACACCGTTAGACAACGACGAATTCGAAATCAAAACCATCGAAGTGCAAGAAGCAGATAAAACCGACGAGGAAAAGAAGGCAACCCGATACGCAGCCGATACTTTCTCCGTTTAACCCTCCTGCGTGCAGTACACCACTGGAGAGTACTACACGATTTAATTTCAATGCGGATGAGATTCGCCCTCCGAAGGACCTGGGTAGACTACCGCAAATTCCATACAAAGAGAACCAGGAGTATACTTTAGCGGAACACCAACAGGCAATTCGAATTTTTGAGACAAATGGATAGATCACTGAACAAGACGTGGTACGGTGCCTTGAACTGAACTGCTTACGAGAAAATCTTCAAATTCATTCACGTGCGGAGCAGAGTGCTCCCGTAGAAAGAGATCATAATGGCGTAAGAACGTTGTATCGATGCGCCACCTGCGAGCTCGTGTTTGCAATAGAGGAGAGCCTGTCGAAGCATATTAGAAAGAAAGGACATCGTCGTTAAACGAATAAGACATTTAAATCGTAATAATTTAGTAATCAATCGTCAAGTAATTAAATTGTTTTGATTTGCTCAAAATAAAAAATAAAAAATTCTTCATTTACTTCTTGTACCTTCCGCTGTTCGACAATGCATGCGTTACGATATGTCCCAGGATACATTTTACTCACCTACACAGAGTTTCAACGCACACAGTATCTGAGCGGTCATCATAATATCTTTACCTAGTTTTTGGTGATACACCGCTCAATTACACCACTTAATTCGGGCCTTTCCTAATTACAGAATTTCAGTAGTCGTTCGCAGTACACTATCCGCTTCTATCAAAACCCTCGTTGACACGATCCAAACAAACCTTCGTGCACTTGAGAACCAATATCTACAGGCAATTTATTTTGTGACGAGCAAATTAGACAGCAAAACGCGCGAACCTTGGGAATATGAGAAAGATAACGCCGATGTTGATCCGTTGAAATCGTTGATTGCATTCTTAGAAAAACGTATTCGTGCTTCAAGTGCAATTAATAGTTCGCAGCCATCTTCCTCCGTCAAAACTGCAACTAGTGCGAATACTTTCTGATATCACGACGATGATTTCCGTTCAAATGTTACGAAAATGTGATTTCACTACCACAAGGTAAGTTTTTATTTAATTTTTTATATTTAATATTTTTATTTTATCGCAAAGAAAAAATAAACGATGGTATGAAGAACGTTGAAAAATGATGAGCGCGAGCAGCAATGCTCATAAAATTAAAGCAGACTTCGAACGTTATAAACCACGTGAACGAGATGCCACATCTGAAGAAAATTTCAACAAAAGCCACGATATTGAAAACACGATAACTGCGCGGAGCACATATCAACAAAATCTCCCCAGAAACACGGGATAGCCTTGTCAAAACTACCATCTCGGGAATACGCCTTGGTGAAATAAAATTTCAAAACGTATTAAAATTTCAACCACCCTCAGCGATCTCTCTCCGAACCATCGCAAATTTCTCGTAACTCACTCGGATCCTTACCAAACCACACGTCACCTATCCACAACACCAAGAATCTACCACGTCGAGTACCAAAACCACGAAAGCCGGCGAGACCTCATCTCACGACACCTCCGCGGATCTCCGCGAGAAATTCCAAACCCCGCTTCACCTCCCGGCCGCGAATTCATTACAAGTGAAAAAGCCTCCGTTACGATTTCGTCTCGCGAAAACACCCTCTAAGGCGGAAGATAATAGGAAACCGCAATAGTATATTATGCCAGGCAACGCGCAGGGGTTTCTAAGCGTACGCCAAATACTCCGGTGGCCGGATAACGCAACCGAGTTTCTCTTTCAGCCGTAGAGGAAATACATCACTATAAAATTTTTGGTAACCAGTGTTTCATCGCGCCCAAAGCCCCGCAGTTAAAACTTCCGTTCAAACAACAATCTCGGCCTGGTGCAATATATACCCGAACCTTTTTGTCTTCGGAGCTGCCTTCGTTCGTCGCCATCTTAAGACGTACCCTGCCCTCTCTGATACACGAATATTGAAAAATTTTCCATCTACGTTGGAATACGCGTGAGTTTTTGCCCAGTTTCGATTTTAAAAGTGAAAATAAAATATGGCCAGTGTTTTTAGAATTTTTTCCGTGTATAACGTATTTCTAAAGGCAGATCGAGTGTTCTTTAATTAATAGAAAAAAATTTCTCGTGATTTAGAAGTTAAATATGACTTTCTCTGTACATTTCCCATTTATTTCCTTGCTACGGTGCTCAAAGGAACCCATTTCGAGTCGATTGAGGCGATCCAAGCGGCCGTGACGAGTCCAATTAATCGGTAATACAATCAAAAATTTCGAAGCTGCTAATGAAATTTTCAGAAAAAACAAAAACTTACTATATAGTGACACAGTGGAATCACATAAAGAAATTCTCTCTCAAGTACTCGTGAAAGAAAGCATCGAATCAATACAATCATTACTTGATATAGAACATAACTCTGTATCTGCCAATCTCAACGCATTACAAAATTCAATACTCATGTCAAAGCGACATAAGGTAATCATGTATATTCCAGTTGAAGAGTTCCAGAAAATGTTACCAAGCATGGAAAAATCGATGGGCTAGGTGTATAGCTGCCCAAGGGGAGTACTTCGAAGGGGATGGAGCAGTTGTTGAATAATATTTAAATATACATTTATAACGTCAGTCTCATTTTTTAATTTTCACACCTCGTATAATATAACTGTAGTAATTAACGGTACCTAAGTTAAAACCCTGTAATATTATTCAAGGGGGTTTTTCAGCTGTGACCTTTATTCTTAACTTTGTGACAGTTCCTTTTGTTACTTCGTAACGTGTTCTTGGTTAAGTTTTTACCTCATAAATATATTTCGATTTTTGACGGAATTATTTGCATTCTCGAATAATATTCTTTCAATTTATAACAATGTGCTTTGATAACCAGTTCCAAATTATTCAATTGTGTACCTTAAGTAACAGTGCGTTCGAAAGAAAGGTGAATTTTGTTCTTCCGCCAGATCGAGTATTCGCTCGAATTGAAAAACAATTACGTAAGATCGCGGTTATGAAATGTCCTGCAGATTATCACGCAATTTTTGAACAGCATGGAAAAGTCTACGTTTATGGTGACAATTGACAAGCGAACGATTATAAATTACTGGCTGAAACATCCCTGAAATCGATCTCTCAGTTGAAATCGCAGCAAAATCGAAGATGATTGTTCAGTCGTCGTAATCCTGGAGTCGTAAAAATCAGCAACGCGTTTTCACAACCTTTCACCGAGTTCCACTAGTTGAAGCCTCATGTATCGAAATTTTTTCATTATACACCAGAACTATCTCCAAGACGTGCCTTTGCCAGGGTCGAGCACTGAAACCTCACCAGAAAGTGTAACCTCGCATCGCGAATTAACCCAAATGCCAGGGATACCTATACTTGGTTTCTACCCCTCGGTACCTTCGCCAAGTCTACCTCGACAGCATTACGTTCAAGATACAAATAGGCGGAACCTGGTACAGGAAAACTCATCGCAGAAATCCTTGAAATAAAGATACTTCACGAAAATCAACCCTTTTCTCCGCCGTACACATCACCCACGTAAAACACCCACATATCGAATCTCCGATCAACGAAAGACCACGCAAAACGCGCACGAGAAAAAATAACGACGGAGCAAAAAATCCTCCGTCGGTAATCTACCATAAAGAGCGAAATCGACGCAAAAAATACCTAATTTATTGCCCGCTTTATTTCGGGCGAATTTTTTTTCGCCCTTTTTCCAGCATCCGAAACGGTACATTTTCGAAAAACTTTCAAACTGTAATAGACGAGCGAAACAATAAATTTATATAAAAGTGTCTGCGGCATTTTTTTTTTTAGCTTTCCATCTCCTCCATTCCTCCTCCGTCGACGCGTAATCTTCAAAAGTTATCCGTACCGTTGGTATTTCCGCAAATAAAAACTGCCGAATAGGCTTATAATGCCTTCGAAAAGTAACGCCGACGGTATATCTTCGTCCTTTCGATTCTGATACCATTAACTACTCCAAGCCGTAATAACACTATCGACGATCTAAATTACTCGAAAATATCTTCTAACTTTCCGAGCACAGCGCAGCGTCAGTTTATATCTCAAAACGATCGAAATTCATGGGACGAAAATTTACGCTGTGGAATTTGAAACGTGATACGTGGATTTTGGAATTCACCGCAAAAATCCGAATGTCAAGGTCAGTGCCCTTTGAAATACTTGGACGAACGTAGGTATGCATTCTTCGTCTCGTGTAATTTTCCATGTCCATGCTTCTGCCCTCTTCATCCGAAGATACCAAATCGAAGATTCTATTTCCGTAATTTCG
Organism: Maconellicoccus hirsutus; assembly: GCA_003261595.1. Taxonomy (NCBI): domain Eukaryota; kingdom Metazoa; phylum Arthropoda; class Insecta; order Hemiptera; family Pseudococcidae; genus Maconellicoccus; species Maconellicoccus hirsutus. The sequence continues at coordinate 10,284 of QBDW01005602.1, read as the reverse complement.
CATCGTTTCCAATGAACCAAGTTATTACACAAAACGAAGCGAAAATCGATCTACACATACAGATCCAAGGTCAATCGCACCATGACTCCTCACACACACCTCTACACCGCACTGCTTCTGAAAAAAAAACCGCGGGAAATTCTCCCAAACCATCCCTCATTTCGTACACGCGAAAAGCTCGCGATATCTCACCCAGCGCGGCTCCGGCGAACGGGGTGAAACCTGACAGCGCAACAGGAGCACAACACATCCATCGTGCATAGGTACCGACGACGTGGTAAAGGAAAGAAACACGTGCATGAAAATTGAGATACACGTAAACGCACGCTTTACGGGTGTCGAGAAATATGTAACAAGATAAACGTACCGGAATGAAATGTCAGTTATAAGGTTATACACGTACGTAGTATAAATACGACCGCATAACCGACGCCATATTTTCAAATGAAAAATACCCAATAATTCATCACCTCGCGCGCTACGACTCCGCAAATACCTATTTTCGGTGCCTTCCCGACAATCAGACCTTCTACCTTGGTTGAAATTCCAACCGAGGTCTTGAAAAATCCGAAAAACGTAACAAAGACTAAAGGCAGGTAAGCATAAGCGATTTGCCTTCGGGTCCAGATTTTCATGATATTTGGGTGAAAGGTTTGAAATATTGTCTGGCCACAAACCACTCATTTGGTTATTCAAGATTAACGATCCTGGATCTCGACTACTCCGTTGGTGATTAAAACTTGCAGAATACGACTTCAATATTTCGTATATTCCCGGAACTCAAAACGCAGTTGCCGATTTTCTGTCACGAATAAATATTTCACGAATTTACGCAATAACCTCTTGTAAATTTACACCAATGAAAGCAAAAGACATATTGGAATGCAAAAATATAATTAATAATCCTTTCGTGTCCAGAATTCAAAGAGAATAATCCTCTTTTTTCTCCTCAAGAATTAGAAAATGTAAAATTCAAAGAAATTCATCTTTTTAAACGCAGAGAAATGTAGAAACAGCTCTGGAAAATTGTACCTGATTGCAGTAATTACTACAATGAGTGAATCTACCTCTAGAGAACACTTTCTTACCCTGTCCCTAGCCGGGAAGAGATAGACAACTTAGCTCGTAAGTGCATTGTACATCTACACCAATCCTCCCCCAATGGGACATGGAACACCAGGACCGAAAGTAGCCGAGTGTAAACCGTGCTCACGAATATAATATAAATCCGGGAGATAAGAGAACCCGAGACAAATTAATGAATACATGGTGAACACTGCCTACTAGCTTGGAGGAGTAACATATCCCTTTGATGATGATATAGGAAATTTCCACGCAGGGGAGCTATATAAAATGTGTATTGAATTCTTAAAACCACATAGAGACTCCATAACTAACATTGCTTAGCAGGTCATAGAAAATGTTTTCAGTAAAAATTCTGACTTGCTTACTCAAGGAAGGCAAACCGGGTGTCCAATAAAAGAAGCAAGCATCCCTAGCGCGATAGCATACTCAAACATGAGTACCTTCCAGTTGTCCAGTCGAACTCGGTGTGTTTTCGTTGTTGTTGGTGTTTCGTTATCACTAATGGGCTTGTATTATTGCTGCTGTTTTGTAAATTATCTGAATTTAAATTGGGGTTAGTTAGTTCTTCTGAAAACTCTTCTTTATTATTATTTGGTAGATCGAGATTAACAATATATTCGTTTATCCTGTTTGTATTTTCTTCAGGTGTATACAACGGTGTGTACGAGGTTGTAGCAGTGCAATTTCTATGCGGTAGACCGTCATAAATCCGTTCCAGATCATCCGGGGGAATCGCCAGCCGTTTTCTTGGACTCGTATTGATGAATTTCGGTAAGGGTTTGGGGTTATTCCTTTGCTCGAAGAAAAGGTCCTCGATACTTTGTGGTCCGCTTATTTCTTTTTTAGGTGCAGGTGGTGAAGTTGTTGTTTCCATACTCGTTGATTGTTTGTGAAGCGAAGTGAGAATTGGAGTAGTCGGCGGATCTTCCTCCCGCCATCCATGGCCAATTATCAAGTTGAGATGTATTGGATTTGTCCCGTTTGGTATAAGCGTTAGTATTTTCGTGTTTTCGGAGGAGAAATTGTCTCCGCTTGAGATGCTGTGGTGTTTTTCCATTTCGCTACGGCTATCGATTTGTAAGACATGCTGCGTGTATTGTCCGGCGTTATTACGCGAGATGTTGTTTACGGAAGTGGGAGGTTCTGCAGTTGTTAGCGAACCTGTTTGCTGTTTTTCGGTGCGTTTGATCCGATTCCTTATGTGAAAAAGATCGCGCATGATATTATTCAGGTTGGTAATGTTGGATAAATCCATTTTTCCCCATGTTACAGGGTACTTTTTTCTCAACGTGCTGATTTCGGGATACGTACATTCTGTAGTTACGTGCTTCGCGTTTTGTATATCACCGCAGATGCATTTATCGTTATCTGCTATTTTGTATTTAGATAGATATTCTGCGAAGAATCCATGACCACTAAGGGCCTGCGTGGAGAAGAACGTCGGCATCAGGAAGGAGTGTTTACCCTCCATTCTCTCATGGATGTCAGGTAACCATTCGTATGTGGTTCGTCCTGTTTGTGCAGTATTCCATTGTTCCTGCCAATATTTGTATATTTCAAACTTTATTTCGTTCGTGAGTTGGTTTCTCGTGAAGGTAGACTGGTTAATTTGATATATATTTTTGGTTTTGTTGCCACCTGCGTCCTGGTGGACTAAAGTGATTGGAGGTATGTTTAGGAGAGGCGCTGTCGCCGGATAGCGAATATCCGCCGCTCTTCGGAGGCCTATCTTCAATATCGCAAGTTCGAGTGGAGGAAGCCCAGCCAAGACCGCCGCCGCCGCATCAGACACCGTTCTGTAACCGGCGATGACTCGCAAGTTACACGCCCGTTGGATTTTTCTGAGTTTCTGCCTAACAGAGACGAATTTTATCGCTTCCATTGTAATCGCCGATCCGTAATAGAAGATGGAGTTAACAAGCCCTTGGATCATTATTTTTCTAGCCTCGTACGAGTAACCAAATGTTCTCCCAAATGTCCTGCTCACAGAGTTGAGCGAGGCCATAGCTTTCGCGGTGATGTTTTCGTAATGCTCAATAAAAGATAGTTTTTTGTCTATCGTTATTCCGAGGTATTTTAAGGAGTTTTTTGTAGTCACCAATTGCCCGTTTACCGTTATCAGAGGGTCCTGAGTACTCTTCCCGGTGAATAGGGTAACTTGAGTTTTTTGTGCATTCAATTTTAGCCCAAGTTGGTCGAGCGTTTCAGTTAGCTGGGCGATCGCCTTGGAGGCACACCGTTCCAGCTCCGCCACGCCAGGGCCTCTCACCACAAACATTAAGTCGTCGGCATATACAATACTTTTACAGCCCCTATACATACGCTTAGCCACGTTGTTGTATACTAGGAGCCAGAAAAGCGGGCCCAGAATTGAGCCTTGTGGGCATCCCTTGGTGGAGGTTATCGTGTGCTGTATGCCATTATACACGTAGTTGATATTTCTATTTTGTAAGTATTGTATAAGAATCTCGATTATAATCGGACTTAATCCATGATCGACAAGCGCCTGAATGATTACATCGTGAGGGATGGAGTCGAAGGCGCCAGCCACATCGAAACTAATTGCAAGCGCCATTTCTCCCTCATTTTGGATTCGTCGAATACTACTGACCAGGTCGGCCAAGGCGTGGTCAGTTGAAAGGCCCGGACGGAAGCCGTATTGGTTTGGGGAAATTAAGTTGTTACTGTCTAGGTACGTGGTAATCCTTTTGTATATTAATTTTTCCAAGATTTTTGATGCGGTTTTTAATAGGCAGATGGGCCTATACGCTCCCGGGTCGTCGTCGTCTTTAGTAGCTTTCTTGAGTAGTACCAAGTTAGCGGATTTCCATGCTCGTGGGAAGTATGGTATTCCCAGGCATGCCGAAAATAAGTTGGTTAACGTTTGTGAATTATATTTGAAAATAATTTTCATTATTTTATTATCGATGTTGTCTTCTCCCGGTGCTTTTCCAGATTTTAGATTATTGATTATGCCCGCAATTTCCTCGGCGGTTGGTGCTGTGATTTCGCCTTGTACTGGAATACCCAGCTGCTCGTGTACAATCATGCTAACATTAATTTCTTTATCGAGTTCGCGAGTTTGTTTATCGTACTGCGTGCCGTCTTGCGGAAACAATTTGCTGAGTAAGTATTTTATGTTATTCTCGTCGTCAGCCGCGTTTGAGCCTCGTAACAGCGGTACTACGACGTTGCCGCTGTTAGCCGCCGCCTTCGCCGCTTTATATGGTCTGCCCCACGCATCCGATGTCGTGACGAACGATTGCCATGCAGCTCGTTTAGCCACCGCTACCTCGTATGCGAATTTTTTTTCGATTACCTTATACGCTTCATAGGCTATTTCGTGTTGGGCGGTGAGGGGTGTAGTTTTCTTGATTTGTTTACGTAATTCGTTCTTTGCGGAATGTAAACGGTCGAGCTCGAAGTTCCACCACGGCAAATTAACATCGCGAGTTGGCTTCCTATTAGCGCTCTTGACCTCATTTACCATCCATTCCATTTTATCAATAAATGCGTCGATTTCGTCTTCGTTCGCATCTGGTTCTATGTAGGGAAGGGGGCGGTTACGTAGTACTTTATCTATCGTTTCGTAATCGTAAATATATTTTTCTCCTCTCGTTGTTATTATTGCTTTTTCTAATAGGTTGAATGAGATAAGCAGGTGATCGCGGGGCGCCGTATACGATATTTTCCAGTCTATTATCCTGTTTGAGATGGTATTAGACCTTCCCAAGAAGAGTACAGCCTCCTGCTGGGACTTCGCCGACCTCTATATTGGGTCAGTGCCTCTCGGAGTGCCAGACGGAGCCTATCAGAATAATTCGTTCGGCGCAGCGACAGCTGAGGGAGGATGGGGTGCTCACCCACCCCTACTCACTCATCTTCAGCTTCCATCTGTTTGTTCCGGCGATGTAGTACTTAGTTCTGCGGGCAATAGCGGAGCGGTTCTACGACACAAAGTTTGTAGTTCCGGTCGGTGAATTGTTGCCTTACGACGAGTACTTGCAGATGTCGGAGCCGACACCCTTGGATGTTGAGGAGCTGCTGGCCACAAAAGAAGACGTGGCTAGGCGCAGAACTCATTAACTTTACCATCTATTACTATCTATCATATAATCACATTAATCACCTAATTATAAGATGTTTTTTAATATTGTTACTCAGTATTTTTTTTAATCTTATCTAACTTTATTGTAAGGGGGGGAGGCGCTAAACCAATGGTACAAGTGCCTCCCCCCCCGTAGTAAATATAATTTATACATAACGTCCCACTAACCAACCCTCAAGCCGGGGTATCCCCCCGGCAACCAACCACCCTAGGCACCCCAGAGGGGTATCCCTCGCCTAAAACCAAACTGCCCGGAGATGGGTTGGGGCTGGGGTTTTATGAAGACCTCAGTTCTTGGCAAAGCCTAGGGTGTGACGGGCGGGTGGAAACTCATCTCCCCTCCCCTCCTCCCTTACCCCCTCCCCTAGTTTTAAGTTGTAAATACGTTTGTATGTTCTTTAACCGCGAAAAATAAAATTGCCCCACCGCGATCGGACTGGAGCGAAAAAAAAAAAAAAAAAAAAAAAAAACATGAGTACCTTATGCAGGAATCACCTTGGGAGAGAATCCACTTCCTGCATGGAATGGATACAATGATTTTTCCCGATGCTGAATAAGACGGAAATTAAGACAACCACACCTGATTTTGAAATAAAAGCAACCAAGAGAAATGATAAGGAAACTCACCAAACCAAATCTCATTATCAGAAGCAGAAACTTAAGCTCCCTAGAGGAACCACATGAACCTAGCTCGAAGCTTCTACTCTTACACCAAACGCGGTGAGAGAAGGAGACCGAATTGAAGAGCCATCGCGTCAGCTTCATTAATGAACAGAATGTTCATGCACATAATAGAGGAGTTCCACCTGAAACTTGGGAAAGTGATAGATGGTTCAACAATCTCCATAGGTGGAGAAGAGCAGAAGATGAAGATTATCATAAAGAATCGCAATCCACATTGAAACAATTCAATCAAGAAACTTTCAAAAAACAAGAAAAATACAAAGCTGCAACGACCTCGATAATCAACGCAAAAACTCAAAAAATCAAATCGGAGATGAAGTCTTGTTAGATAAAAAACTAAGTATGAGATCCCATCAAAGTTTGCAACCAGCATTTGAAGGTCCTTACAAAGTAATAAAAATCGAGAATCCCAACGTAACTATTCGAACACAAAATGGAAATAAACTTATCATGGAAACCTTCTGAAAAAATTTCAATCCGCAATGATTGTACTCACAACTCTTATGCGTAGAATGAAGTCAGAACTCGGTTTAAATGTGTATCGACCGCATTTACTCCAAGCACTAAATGAAGACGATCCCGATCGGCGTCTTGAGTTCTGTGAATGGTTCGTTATTGTGGACGAAGTGGATCCAGAATTTCACAAAAACATCTTATGGAGTGATGAAGCGATGTTCAAATTAAACGAGAGGATAAATCGCCATAATTGCGTTTATTGGGCATCCAGTAACCCACATCAAGTGATAGCGGAAGAGTTAAACGTTCCCGGTGTGACAGTTTGGGCTGGCATCTGTGAAGCTGGTATCGTTGGGCCGTATTTTAATGATACCACCGTAAATGGGGAACGATATCTCGAAATGCTTCAGGAATAGCATTTGAAACTCGAGAACAGTCCACTTTTTCACAATAAGCTAATGATATTGCAGCAAGATGGAGCTCCGTGACATTTTAATCTTTCAGTTTGTAATTTTCTGAATGCAAATTTTCCTGGATGGATCGGAAGACGCGGTCACAAAGAATGGTCCCCTAGCTCGCCAGACTTAACTCCTTGCGATTTTTCCTTATGGGGAGTATTAAAAGATAACGTTTTTTCCCATAAATTGCTCAACGTTGAACATTTGAAGCAAGTTATCATCGCTGAAATGGATGTTCTTGGTCGTGATCAGCAGTACTAGAGAGAGGAAAAGCATGTTGATTTTGGTCTTCAGTCTTTTGGTCTTAGTCTAAGCCTCAAGTATTGAAGTCTCAGTTATGTGGAATAAATTTTTTTCTAAGTTCTTCTTTTTTCGTGATTCGGTAACAGCACCCAACCCACCACATTCTTGTCATTTCAAATACACGCAGCAACGTCGACAAAACACGATCCACATCACAAAGCGAAACCTCGTAGAGCAAACCGAAATCAGCATCTACAACGATGCAAATACAAACCCATCGTATACAAAATGGCAACTTTAAACGTGGAAAAAAATTTCAACCGCGTCGTTATTTTCACTGACATCGGCTGCCTTTTCATTTCAAATAAGACAACTATACGAACGACTAAAACATATAAAAGGAAAGACAAAAAAAAACACCCTGTGCAACCCACCGTCAAAGAAAAAACACCACTTTCTGGAAAAAGCTACCGGAAAAAAATACGCAATAAATAACGAGCCTGTTACAAATTCAATATATTTAGTTTTGTGACATTTCACGGCATACATGAAACTTCCATACAAAGCGATTTTCAACTTTCTTTCTTTCCTTGCCTTTCTTACTTCGTATTTTCTCATTTTCTCGTCAAAAACTATACCATTCCGGCGCATAAACTGTACAGTCTAAGATAAATATGTTGTACGATCAAATTCGACAAATAAAAACAACATCGATATATGGTGAAATTAAAACAAATCCACTTGGTGCAAAATAGTTATGTCTGTTGTCTATATACTGTAACGGGTCATGTTCGCATAACAGTCTAAATACCAAAAATACCAAAAAAATATAAAAAACAAAAAAAAATTTTCCTTCGGCATAGATGGGGATCGATCGGTTGACCGTCGCGCGATGCGAATAGGACTACACCGTCTTCCTACTCGCTCATAAAGTGTGCCGCGCGACGGTATTTAATGATCGATTGATCGATTCCACCGATCATCGCCTTCGTGCTGACTAATCCTGTATCTATTCAATTTTCTTATAATTTCATTTTTAAGTTCGTAAAATTTTGATAGCGTTTAACCTTGGTCTATAGTGGGATAACACCTATTGTAAGCGCGGGGTAATATATTTCGAATCCGAGGTTTCAATGGCTGCGCAAGTAGCTGACAATGCGGCTGTTGCTGCCACTCAGCAAACCAGCGATCCGCCCGTTGAAATCGAAGTAAAGAGCGTCGATGAAGTCGTCAAAGACACTTCCAATGACGATAAAAAGAAACAACACGAAGATAACAAAAAGCGATTAACCACGATTAGATCGGAGGATGCGGTCCACAAGAACATATGGGACTTCATCGGTTCGATCTCGATTGTCACTCAGGCTAATATCAACTTGACCGCTGATATTAACCTCAAATTCAATTCCGCCTGCAAGCCAGGTGAGATCGAAATCAAAACTACCACTGAAATTCCACACTCTTGGAAGATCAAACGATTGGGCGACGAATCACGTCCTTGGCTGTTTAGGTCGCCCTCCTATCATGTTCAGTTTTCTGACTTCTTAGGAATGTTTAACTCGATTTGGAAAGTAACATTGAAGATTTTAGTCGAATCACACGAAGTCTTGATACTGCCTGGCTCAGTAGATTTCGATTCTCATCACGCGCCCGACCCGTCAAAACTCGGGTACCCGACGGACGCAATAAACGAAATACACGAAGATAATTCAGACATCATCAAAACGATAATGTTGTACGTCCAGAAGAAGAATATGCCGAGCAATCAATTGCTCTGTACGCTTAACGTGTTGGCGGATGCGGCCAAAGGCCGTAACGTCGCAACCGTAATCGAAAAACTCGTTTGTCGTGATATGCTCCAGATTCGTAAGGATATGGAACGAGCCCTCACACTGAGAATCGAAGGCGAGACGTCCTCAATTAGGGTCGCGCCGATCACTTTAAGCAAATATTGGTGCCATCCGGTTGTTTCACCTTTTAAGGTGAACCATATTTATAATTCACTCCCTTATGCCAATGAGTTGGCGTACGATTTAACGGTGACCGCGACTCTGCCGGTTATCAATACTAAGTCACCTCCTACGGTGAACATTATAAAACAAGCGAAAGCAAGCGCGACGACCAGCGGCTTTATTAACAATATTGCTTCTGTGTCGTTCAAGCGCGATACTATGGCTGATTCATTTATCGCGCTCGTCTCGTCATATCTGTGCCCGGGACAGATACAGTTCGAGATTGACTGGAGCGACGTCGACGAAGAGTCGGGTGACCTTCGTGCGTTCATCGCTGCCCTATGTAAATGCACCTTCATGTATAGTGAAGTAGGTTCAATGTCCAATATTACACGTGAGTCCGTGGTTAGCGTGGAGAAAATATTGGCGAAGTTTTTACTTGATAACGACTTAGTTCGTTACACTAGCACCGATGAGAATATTGATGATTTTCCGCTCGAACGTGTTTCGATTAATCCGAATGCGATCCGTCGCGGTTTCAATGCATCTGTTCTCAATACCATACGGACTACGGGATTCGGAGGCGGCTGGGCGTGTGCTGACAGTCCAGCTCCCGTCCCTGATCCCATGAATTTGGCGTATCCTGAATGCCCACCTCGACGTAGATACGTTACCCGCGTCGACGATTATCATGTATATAGCGATGACAAACTACGAGTTCTGACGTCATGGAGAATTTCGCAAGCTTTGTCCGCCATGTACTCTTCTACAAAAGGGTTAGATAAATCCTTTACCTCTGCGTTTGATACTTATCGCGAGTATCTAATGACCTTTTTCATCCGCATGAACGAATATCTAACAGTTAATTGGTACACCAGTTTACGGCTCATTCGTCGTTTAGTCGTCGAAGTGTAAACATCTCATTTTAACTCGCTTTTTCAATAATGGAACTGCCTAGCAATAACCGTGAGGCAGAAATGCTTAGAGATACTTCTAAGAAAAAGAATGCTATGTTGGATGAACTTAAAACTCGAGGAATTCGCACGTTAAAAAAGTTCAAGAATTCGCCTGTAGATCCTGTACCTTCGACATCATCCGCACCGCTGTTGTCACCATCTACGTCTACTTCAAATGATGGCTTCCTCAAACCAAAAAAAACTGCTATACCAAAACCAAATACCGAAAATCTGATGTCGATCAATAATAAATTCAACGTCCTTGTCAATGAACCTGTCAATGATACTGCAAACACTGAGCCAAATAAAATAAAAATACCGCCAATCTTCTTACACGACTT
>QBDW01005601.1:0-37814 GCA_003261595.1 Maconellicoccus hirsutus | reverse complement strand
AAGCTTTGTCCGCCATGTACTCTTCTACAAAAGGGTTAGATAAATCCTTTACCTCTGCGTTTGATACTTATCGCGAGTATCTAATGACCTTTTTCATCCGCATGAACGAATATCTAACAGTTAATTGGTACACCAGTTTACGGCTCATTCGTCGTTTAGTCGTCGAAGTGTAAACATCTCATTTTAACTCGCTTTTTCAATAATGGAACTGCCTAGCAATAACCGTGAGGCAGAAATGCTTAGAGATACTTCTAAGAAAAAGAATGCTATGTTGGATGAACTTAAAACTCGAGGAATTCGCACGTTAAAAAAGTTCAAGAATTCGCCTGTAGATCCTGTACCTTCGACATCATCCGCACCGCTGTTGTCACCATCTACGTCTACTTCAAATGATGGCTTCCTCAAACCAAAAAAAACTGCTATACCAAAACCAAATACCGAAAATCTGATGTCGATCAATAATAAATTCAACGTCCTTGTCAATGAACCTGTCAATGATACTGCAAACACTGAGCCAAATAAAATAAAAATACCGCCAATCTTCTTACACGACTTTGTTGAGTACCTCACAGAGCTATCACTTATCAAACAGACAGTCACTGATAAATTCCATATTAAATTATTTGGCAAACAAATCCGCATCCAACTATCAACCATTGATGATTTTAGAAGTCTTACCAAGATCTACGATCAGAAAAATCGCAAATACTTCACTTTCCAAAATCCTCAAAACAAAAAATTACATGTAATAATGAAAGGTCTTCCAACTTCAATTGATACCGTAAGTATCCACAATGAACTTTTAAATTATTCAATACCTGTTACAAAAGTCATCAGACTTCAAAAAAATAATCAACCTATACCGGTATGTGAAGTAATCGTTTCAAAATCAGCAGAAGGCCAAAAAATTCTAAATATTTCATCGCTGCTACACGTTATTATCCAAGTCGAAAAAAAACGAACAATTCCACAATGTTTCAATTGCCAGGCCTTCGGCCATACCAAAAACTTCTGTAAACTAACTCCACGTTGTGTTAAATGTGCTGGCGTACATACAACAATTGATTGTCCAATACAAAAACTTGAAACCCCAAAATGCGCCAATTGCGGAGGTACTCACCCAGCAAACTATAAGGGTTGCGTAAAATACCAGCTATATAAAAAGGTGAAACTTCCGGAGGTAATTGAAAAATCATCTCATGACAATGTTACTCTCAGCTACAGTTCAGCAGTCAAATCACTTAAACCAACCATCCCTCCCTTCAATAATGTGGCCTCCATTCTTCAAGAACTAATGCTTCATCTCATACCACTCCTGAACCAACTGCTTAAAATCCTAAGCAATCTCAGCAATGACAACTAATATATCCATTAATCAACAGTTAAAAATCCTTAATTGGAACGCCAATGGTCTTAAAACCCAACTACATGAACTTCAATATTTCCTAAATCACCATCAAATTGACTTAGCAGCTATCAGTGAGACCCATCTTGATGCAAAAGATATAATCCACATACCAGGTTTTAATATTTATCGCAAGGATCGCTACTCCATCAAAGCAGCAGGTGGTGTTGCTCTTATTATAAAAAACAATATTAAACACTTCGAAGAACCACTACCCACACTAAAGAACCTAGAAGCAGTAAGTATTAAAGTATATAAAAGTAATGGTGAAGTTATCAAATTTATCGCAGCATACAAAAAACCTAAACTTAAAATCCTTGAGGAAGATTTCCGGTCCATAATTGACGACCAACCACTACTACTATTAGGCGATCTTAATAGCAAAAATACTATCTGGAACTGTCAAAATACTAATACAAATGGTCGCAAGCTACACAATATAGCGTGTCGTTTAGCCTTCTTCATAGATGCGCCCAACTCACCAACTCATGTACCGACCCAATCAAATTTTACTCCTGATATTGTTGATATAGCAATTTTCAAAAACACTAATTTTTATCTTACTCAAACACCATTACATGAACTTAGTTCAAATCATCTTCCAGTCCTAATAACATGTTCAACTAATCCAGCTACTAAACAACCGATTAAATTATTCAAAACAAACTGGAAGAGATTCCACGAACTCTGCTCCATCACACAGTTCTCTAATTTACAACCCAACATTGACTCAATTGACAATGCTACTGAAGAATTTACATTCAATTTATTGAAAAATTACACAAACTCATCAACAGAATTTACAAGCACATTTAGTCAACATCTCTGGGCTCTACCTCAATGTATAGTGCACCTTATCCAACGTAAAAATAAAATCAGAAGACAATATCAACGATATAAAAATCCATCAACAAAAATCCAATTAAATCAACTGATACGTAAGATCAGGACAGAGTTAATGAACTTTCGCAACAACAAGTACCAAAACTATCTCGCTTCTCTAAACCACAACGATATATGGAAAGCTGCTAAACGAATTACAAATCCAAAAATTCCAATTCCTCCAATCTCTAATCCAATACAAGCGACAAATGATGCAGATAAATGCATATTATTTGCCAACCATTTCGAAAAAATCTTCAATAAAAAAATTCCTACAACTACTACAGAACTTAACCTTGCAACACAAAACTTATTATTTGTGGACAACTGCCAAGCAAAACGGATCAAAAAAACAAATCTCAACGAGCTGTACTACTTCATCAAAAAATTAAAGAACAAAAAAACTCCTGGTATTGACGGAATCACAAATCTTATGTTAAAAAAGATGCCAAATACCTATACTATTCAACTATGCAAAATTTTTAACACTTGTCTACAATTGGGTTACTTCCCTCGTAACTGGAAGATGGCTGTCATGATTGTTCTACCAAAACCAGGCAAAATTAAGAATGATGTATCAAATTACAGACCAATTAGTCTCCTTAGTTCTCTCTCTAAACTTCTAGAGAAAATCATTAAAAACCGCTTGGAAAAAATAATATCACGTAACAACATTATCCAACCTGAACAATATGGATTCAAACCGAAATACAGTGCAACATACCAACTTCATAGAGCCTGCAAAATCATCACGGATGGTTTCGAGAAAAAAGCATTTACAGCAGCTGCCTTCCTTGACGTAGAAAAAGCCTTTGATTCAATATGGCACCAAGGCCTCCTCTGTAAACTATCCAATCTCAACATACCAATCTATATCATTAAAATAATTCGATCATTCCTACAAGACCGCACCTTCGTAGTTCAAATAGGTAATGAGATATCAGAAAAAAGAAAAATAACTATTGGCGTGCCACAAGGGGCAGTTCTTAGTCCACTACTATTCAACATCTTCTGTCATGACTTAAAAATTGATAACTGTGCATCACTATTATTTGCTGACGATATCTGCTTATTAGCACAAGACTGTGACCTCGACGAAGCTATCATCAAACTTCAATCAGCAATATCTTTGGCCTGTAAATGGTACGATAAATGGAAATTGAAGCTTAACCCCACAAAAAGTGTAGTCAAGATCTTCACACTTCGTAGAACACAACCACAGATTGATATCCAAATTAATAACTTAGCTATACCATGGAAAAAAGAACCTACAAAATACCTTGGTGTATGGTTCGACTCAAAATTACTTTTCACTGATCATATTGACAATAAACTACACTCCGCATACCAGAGACTTCGCGCACTTTACCCTCTACTAAATAGAAAAACCAATCTAAACGTCCACTGCTGTAAACTAATATACACAGCTCTGCTACGACCTGTTCTCACCTATGGATGTATTGCATGGCTTGGTACTTCAAAAACCAACATCAAAAAACTAGAAACATTTCAAAATAAAGTACTACGTATTATCCTCAAAGCTCCATGGTTCATTAGAAATCTTCAATTACGAAAAGAGCTTGAACTACCATCACTAGAAGAACACCTACGCACGTTAACTCAAAATAGCTTAGAACATATGCAGGAAATTGATGAGTTAGTTTCCTTAACCCAACCTACTACCTATCGACGTCTACGTCCAAGATTAGCCCAAGATATTCTTTAATATACAGTTAGTTATAATAATTTGTTCAAATATTGTAGACTGTCCAGCGTGTATAGCGCTTTTTGCGCTGATCCGTTTATAACAGTAAACAATAAATCTATCTATCTATCTATTTTTAAGTAGCTCTTTCGCTTTTTTCTTAATTACTCATAACATGTAGAATTGCGACTCGTCGCTCTTTTATGAACTCCTTATACCTATATCAGTAGAATTGCGATCTTCCGCCATTTCACGCCCTTCAATGTCTTTTCATCTCACCTCGCTTCACGACTTTATCGCCTTTTTGATTCATAGAGTCGCGATTTATCGTAACTTTAGAAGACTTCCACACCACATGCCTTTCATCAACTCCATCTCTCGTTTTCTTTGACCACATCCACAATTCTTCCGATTTAACCCCGGCCAACAAAACGCATCTGGGAAAAAGTGCGCATCGCGAAACCGGAAAAATATGCAAATCTCATCGAAAAACTTCGGGCCATAAATTATTTATCGTTTAACTGCTTTCCATTAGCGAAATTACCGTTCGTGGTCGATTTTCATTAAAATGGAAATTTTTAATGGTTTACTGTTCTGCTAAGTAACTTTTATCATCGCGCCGGAGAATATACCTCTTGAAATTAATTTAACTTGTTTTCCATGCAAATTATGGCATTTCGGACGTCCTTGCGCCCAGTCCTGCTCACCTTTTTCGCCACTTCCAAGATCGTTCGATTTCACTTTCGTTTGTCTTTTCGTCCACACGATTTACGCATGTTTACCAATTGATATTCGCGCATAAATTCAAAACACACTTACATCCTCAGCCAACTCGACTATGTTCTTCGCTCGCAGATCCTCCCTCACCTTTGCTCGACAGAACTCACCCCACAGCATTTTTTCTACCGCCCTAATGCATCTCCGCCAGTCGAAAAAATCCTCCCTTCACCCTAAACATCGGAACATTTGCGACCGTTGATTACGCCAAATTAGCGCTACGAAACGACAACAGAATTACGCCAAATTTCAGCCAAAAAGACGACAAAAGGAGGCTTAAAAACCAGACAAACGCGCAAAACGCTCCGCTTTATTTCTTTATTCACGACGACAAAACATTAAACGACTCTAATACCAAATTGAACCGAGAACTTCGAGGTAATTCGTTTCACCGAGTTATTACACGTTAAACGTAATGTTCGCGAACGTGTTTCTTATTCAATTAACAAAAAAAAAAAAACAGTTATTTGTCTCCTAATTTATGAGACTGAGCGCGCAGAGGAAAATTCGTCGTAAAATGAACGGTACCGAGGGAGCTCCCAGTCTTTTTTTTTATTTGATGTTTCATTCTCCTACCTTTCCTCTTCATCACCCACCACGCTCCTAACCTCGCTCCCAGATTAGAGTCCCCAAAAATAGTAGCCGAAAATTGTCCATACGGATCTTCTAATGTATGTTTTCCTGAAGAGAGTTACTGTCTAATGGATCTTTTAATTAAGTTATTATTTTTAATTGTTTGATAAGATGTGTAAAATCGATCGAGAAACGTTATTTAAAATGTATCGAGCTCCGGGGTGACTTACAAGTGTGGGGTAGCCTACAATAACGCGATTGTATATTCGAATGGAAATAACGGTTCGTCCTCATTACGGAAGAAAAAAAACCTTCGCACGTATCCGAACGCCGCGCCTCTTCGAGCTTTACGTCGCGAATTTGCAACCGAGATCAACGAGTTTATTCGTCGCGGTGCACATACACGTATTGATTGATACGTATTTCGCTTCTCACCGACTCACCCAAGCCATTCCCCGCCACCGTCGCGTTCTTTCCTCCGGCGAGAAACTTCGCTGCATCTCTATTCATCCCATGTACCCGTCGAATACATCACCGGAATACCGAATCGTTCGCTCAGCAAAATTTCCCAGAATTTCCCGCAGCCATCACCTTCGGCTATCAATTAGCTCCGGTAACTTGGCCGAATTTAGCGATGAATCTCGGATGAAATTTTACACGCCATTCCCCGATGACCTCGATACGTGCAGCCAACCACGTTCGTTCGCATTACCTCCACCCAGAATGGTACTTTATGTGATGGGAATTTTTTCGCCGTTTTCATTTCAACAAAAAAATGCTGCTGATCCGTTGATGCGTAAAAATCCGCAACAGGCTTAAAGCCAAAACCCATCCACGGTTAACCCTACAAAGGTATTTAAAAATCTCGAATGGCGAAAAATCGTAAATAAACGTAATAACAAAACCCCGAAAAAAGCGCCAGCGCACCCTGCGAAAAAAACCTACGCTATAAAACGCAAACGGAATTTATACGTTTATAGCTCGACGCTGCCCGTTGAGCCTTTTTTAGCGTCCTGGAATAAATCACCGAGCAGGATAAAAATACCGTCGAAATTTCCCGTCTCAGCTGCCACACGCCGATATGCATCTCGATTATAAATTGTGTACGTATTGAAAAAAGCCAAGTACTCGAAATGCGGAATTTCCTCCTGCGGTATTCCAAGTGTGAAAATATTTTCCAAAGGTAACGCGTCGATTCTTCGCGCGCGCACGCTGCGGCACACGTCGAAGCCGGGTATTCCGCACTTCAACGAGAAGTAATCCTCGAGAAATTCACGTTTTATATAATTTTCCCACCGCGAGTACGCGTCGACGTTTCGCACAGACGCGACCGAGACGCGTCGAAAAAACGCCGAATCGTCGAGCTGAATCAGAAATATCAACCGCGTGTAAATACCGAGAGTTTCCTTCGTCTCGTCTTCTCATCGCCCATCATACCTCTTCCACGTTCAACTTCTTCGTTTCTTTTTCCACATTAATTTACGTTGCTTCGAATTGCGTCGCATGACGTGCATCTTCGTCTTCGAGCTTTGTTCTTGATAATTTCAACGAAAATTTTGTGAAAATTTCTCTCTATCTATTCATAACGTTATACATATTACAAGTTTCGCAATTTCAAACTTCGCCAATTCTCGTAAATTTGTCGTCGCAAGGTATCTAACGGTTTTCTTTCGCCCTCCAAAAATCGCTATTTTTTCACCAAATTTTCAAAAACTTCTCAATTTTACCATCACCCCGTCCCCCGTTCCGATCAACGAAGTCAAATTTTAGATTAGAAAAAAATCGATACTTAAAAAAAATTAAATTAAAATAACAAAAAAATAAACGCATTAAAAGCTCATTTACAGAAAACACATATGACGTCACGTAGGGGAGACCGCGACTAATTGACTACAGAGGCGAGTTGACATACTGGTCATAACATTTTTTGTTTTCGCATTGGTAACACTGTGTACAGCCAGAAATGTGTGTATACCTTGCGTGTTTATTACCATGAACTCATTTTATGCTGTCGTAGTGATGGGATATCGTGGGAAATTTCCCAAATCGTAGGAAATTCAGAGGTGAAAAATAGTCGCGTGGGAAAAAGGGAAAAAGTGGGAAATTTCAACAATTTGTCAAATTTTGGGAAAAAAGTGGGAAAAAAGAAAAATTCAAAACTATTATCGAATTTTTTATAATTTTTATTTATCGTCTGCAGAGTTATCATTTCTTGAAAAAAAAAAAAGAAAAAATAGGTATTTTTCTGTTGGTTTCGGCAGTTAAGTAATTACCTATTTGTTTTTTATGTTATTTGAATTTCTTAGGTGTTCAATTTTGTTACCTACTACATTTTGAGTTAGTTTTTAATAAATAATAAGGCTAATAAAAAAATTAAAAAAAAAACGGAAAAATATAATTTCTTTACTTTTTTTTCAAACAAGTCTGGGAAAAAAGTGGGAATTTTAGGTATTGAAAAATGGGAAAAAAAGGGAAATTTGGAAGGTTGGAATGGGAAAAACTTCATTACGGATATCCCATCACTGTGCTGTCGCGATTCGTTCAACCAAAAAGTCCAAAAATGTGAATTTCAAGTTTTGAGTTGTGATTTTTTGCGCTTGAATTTTTTCTTTACAACTTATAAAACGCTTCAAATTTTAATTCCCAATATAGTTTCGTGTTCGTTATAAAATTCTGCATCACATGCACTTTTGAATCGAATAAAACATCAAACGAAAACAGAAATATACCATCATAAAAAAATTGTAGCTACTTGGGGTAAGTTGACATGTAAACATTGGGACAAGTTGACACTTAAAAAATACGAATTTTTCACATAATTATTTTGTTCAACAGATGAAATGGCTCGGCAGTATAAAAGAGAGAGCGATCGAGCAAATTATTCGACAGAACAGGTGAATACAGCGGTTCAAGCTGTGAATAATCGTGAATTATCTTTATCTGGTGCTTCATTATAGCAGATTTTTGCCCATTCCCCTAAAAAAATTTCAGCGATAACCCCACAACTTCAAGACGAACCATGACGACTGCAATCCTTACTGATACTTCTGAAGTCGATAAATTGAAGGAAAAAAAACAGTGAAGGATGCGAAAATAGCAGCGAAGGAGGCCAAAGCTAAAAAACGATTACTCCAGAAAGATGCTCAAAAAACAAAAAAGAAACCGGTTAAAACTGCTTCCAAAAAAATGAAAAAATGGAAATAATTTATCCCTCATTTCAATCCCCTAAAGTCTGATCATGAAATTAATGAAAACTTAAACGAACTCACGCTAGAAAAATCAAATAACATACCCAACGAAATCCACTACACTCTCCTAATTCTCCTAAACATGATTGCTATCTTTGTACTATTTCGAAGAACGAGAAAAAAACCCTGCATCGAAGAAGAGGTAAAAACTAAATTATATCAAGTGGCTAAAGAACTCTCCGCTGACTCAAAGTAAAATATTTCTTATTCGCCGTTGTAATTATGTTATTGTTGTTGTTGTTTTGTTTTTTTTTTTCCTTTTTTTTCTTTCCTTCGCTTGTTTTATATCTCTACAGAGATATATATATTATATATACATATTTAAAACGAGAATTTTTTTTTGTCTTCAATTAATTTAAAGAAGGGGCGCATTGTGGTACCGTTATATTCGGGCCACAATGTGCTGACATCAACAATGTTGTAATTGGCATGTTATAATTTTAAGTTGGACCTATGGTCTTCACTTGGTTTTTCGCACGTTTTAAATATACACGTACGCACGAATTATCGCATCTTTATTTACTCCGTCGGAACATATCCGACAATATGTATCCCTTTTCTTGCATGTTGCGAACTTCAAAAAATAAAACGGATAAGAAAAACCGTTTGGTCAATGTTTTTGAATAGTGATTCTGAAAGATAAAAGACTAAACTATCATTCAAAACAAAAAAAACAAAATTACGTGGTCGCTGGTTAATTTTTAATGAATTATTGAAAATTTTGCAAAAGTTTCACAATAAAAAGGACATATAATATTTTTTCTTTGCGGCGATGTAATAAATAGGGACTGCATTTTCCAGTGTTACCAACACTGGATTTCGATAGCCGAAAGTAAGATCTATCAGTGTAAATCAACTTGTATACCCAAAATTCTCATTTAGTATGCATGTAATTCAACTGAAACTTCAAATGCGTTTTTGAAAAAAACGTTTTTTGTATGTCCTTTTTATTGTGACGCGTTCGTTACCGTTAAAACTAGGCTAGCTAATTTAGGTGTTGTTGATTTTAAAAATGGGCCTGAGTATTGTGGCGGAGATTAGGAAGCTGACTAGGCTTATAGGCGAAGGTGAGACGGAGGAAGCGACGTGGATACTCAATGGACTACCCAGGTCGATGGACTACGTTCGTGCGGCGGCGAAAACGATGATTGCGTCTGAAAACGTTTCAGGCGTTCGCGATTTGGTCTGCGATCTTTACAGGCCGCCTAATTCGGGTAACGGCGGCAACAGTAATTCAGGTCCTCGAGGGGCAGCATTCGCGGCCACGACGGTTAAATACTTAAGTAACATCGTAGTCGTACAAGAGCTGATTCCGCCATTTTGAATACAAACCCTACATATCTCGATTGGCACACGCACCAACACGCTCCTACACTTCACCTTACGATCACGCCGATCAACACGAACCCCATAAACCTCTCCCAAAATCCTACGAAGCATCCACCACGCAAAAACGCTTCGAAATTCATATTTTAACCATCCTTTTGTTTTTCATTTATTTACAAAGACCTCCGTTCTATTTAAGTTATTCCCGGTACGTTTCGAAACGACAATTCCACTTTTAAAACCGTTTTTCCGAAGTTATTTCCCAAGCGTCTTTGTCATCATTTCTTCTACGCTCGTTTCATATATATATATAAAAATATAGACGTCGTTAAGCGCAGCTTCTCCAGTATTTTATCATGGCGCGCGCGGAAATATAAAAAAATTTTATATCCGACGTATAATCTTCATTTTTTCTTGTTTACGTGTGTAATCGCGCAGCCGATTTATGTTTGATATGTCATCGTTGTTATTAGCTTCTAAACGAAGCGTACTCCGGACCGGCAACCAAGTCTTTCGCTCCACTCGAGCCGGCGTATCGTCCGGGTCGGGCCTGCGGTGACGTCGCCGAGATTACACCACCTCCTTCTCCGCCAGCGCCGCCGCCGCCTCCGCCAAAACGATATTTTCGACGATGAAAATATTACTACATGTACGCGACCCGCAGTAATTGGATTTCGCCATGTTACTCCCGGCCGCCACCTCGGAGCTTATTCGACGAAATGAATTCTCCGCGGTGACGAAAATTACTAGTTTTTGAAAAATTTCGTATATTCGAAATTCATTCTTGTTTTTCCTCTCCTTCTTCATCTACGACGAAATACCCTCGATGGTATTATTTACGAAATAATCCTGCGATAATCTTCGCGCCTTTGAATCACGTTCGCTTCTCCATCGCATCGAATCGTATCCCGGAGACGTGCGCTGCACAAAAGTAACGAGAGATTCGTGGCGAATATTCAAACGAGCTTCGGAGTTCGCCACGGTGCCAAATTCTCCAGCACAGCTTGACACGTACTTGGCATCTAGGAGAAAATTCCCATTCGATCGTTTGTGTACACAACCACCTTCAAGTGGCTCTTTCATTGGCGATATTCGCCAATAGACGATGACGTCACTGCACACAATCGTGACCACAATGCTCCGTCTTTTACGCCCAATTACCACGCCGCATAAGCTAGAATTACCGAATACGACAAAGCTACCGAGAGAAATTCATCCACAGGAATTACCCGACGAATTACACAACCGCGATACTCGTAATTCGTCGTTTTCGCAATTTCCCATCGTCTCGGGACATCTCCACGCTCCATATATTCCATCCGCGCTCTTCCAAAGTCACAAATAAACCCATCGAGAGTACGAAAAACACCGCTCAATTTGCAATTTAAACGCTAAACGATTCTTAAATGAAAAAGTCGCCAGTAAACTTCACCAAACGGCCGACTGGCCGTTTGGAAAAATGTTTACATTATTCTGGTCACGAATGCGAACGGCTGCGTTACGATTCAAGCCCGTGTGCGAGTATAAACAGCTGCTTCCGTATAAACGACGTTCCAGCGATGTCTTTCGCGTCGTCGTATATATATTCTACTCTTTAAAAAGCAAACCAAAGAACGCATACAAACAAGTTACCGTCGCGCGATCCTCGCCTCATCCATCAACATCGCGTCAAACGAGACCACGTTGCGTTTTGCGAAAGAAAATATATCAATATATTAAAAAAGTATTTGGTCGAAACCTACTTCCAATCCGACAGTCTCGACCGATGGACGATTTTCATTTTGTTGAGAGAATTGCTATCCTCGCATTGACGTCACAAAACTGACCAACCGACTTACTCGGTTATTCCATCGTAATTCGTATTTTTGCTTAGACTTTAAATATTCACTTGATTTATCGTAATATTTCGGTCGTAATCGTTTTCATTCGTATTTTGTAATTTCTTATCTTCTTAGTAGCGAGTTCTCTCGCTAGCATTTGTTCCTTCGGGCCGGATATATCGTTTTAGGTAGCGAATATGTAGAATTTATTTTGAAAGAAACTAGGCAATTTTACGAAGGTGAAGGTACATATATGTCTTAGAGACTCTCATTTTGGTTATGTAATTTCTGGTTCGTTTGAAACTTCATTTGTAGCTCAAAAATTGTCTTCGTTCTGTGGTTTGTCAAACGTAGCCTTGCCTAAGCAATTTGGTCATTTTTGGATGCTAGATAATGTATCAGATGTTAAAGGCGAACAGGTGTTAGAACACGAATTAATTGAAAAGCATTTTGAAGAAACTTATTCGATTGATGAAGAAACAGGTAAATTTGTAGTTAAATTGCCAGTAAAACCTTTTGATGAAATTTTAAATGATTCGTTCGTGAAAGCTAAAACAATGTATCTGAAAACTGAAGGTCGTAGAAGTGAAAAAACTCATAAAGCTTATTGTAATACTACGAACGAATATTTGTCTTCGAATCATATGTCCAAATAGTCAGCGAACGTGAACACGACCGGTTATTTTATTCCGCATCATATTGTGTCTAAAATCAACCCTAATGGTGCTAGTTTTCGAATCGTATTCAATGCTTCGTTCAAGGACAATTCAGGAACGTCCTTAAATGATCAGACCTTCGTACACGCATCCTCAATCCGTCATCGAAGGACGCAGCGTCCCAGATCGCTACACGTGTGCGCTGCGCTTGATTGAGCGCAAATGTGCAAAAGCGAAAAAAAAAGGTCTTCGAGACGCGAAATCCAAAGGAAATGGAAAAGTTTGAAAACGCTCGTAAAGATTTCTCGTCGTGGAACAGGTGGCACGGAAAGTTTTTAATTTTATCTATTTATCCGTCGGTGCAGTATCGAGAAAAAAGAAAATAACGGAGATATTTTATTTAACAAACTCGTGTAGATTTTCTTTACACCGCTCTCTCCCCCCGATCTCGCCCCTCATTTCATCGTGTGTACTCTCGCATACAACAGATAGGAAACGCTTATTTTCGTACGACGATAATTGAATGAGAACTCGAAATAGGTACATGTCTTTACCTTGTACTACCACACTTTCCACCTCCGCAGTACACTCAATCGCGAATTTATTAACCAGTCCCTTACAGACCTGGACCGCACAAATGTGTAGGTTGGGTTTTCAAACGTTTAAAAAATCATAGACGCTCTCCTGAACACTTTACGCAGCTGGGACCGGTGCACATCGATTGGGTAGGTTCTCAGCTTCGTTTTGATGTATAACATGCCTAGGTTGGTAACACTGGTTGGCTCGATATAAAGTATCCGAAACGACGATGATTTTTTTTCTGCAAACGCACAGTTGCGCGACTACAATTTTGGTATCTGTGACTTGTGATACCAACATAAAATTATCATTTTCGCATGATGTGGTGTAGAATGAGTCCGTCCGAATCTACCGAACGCACAGCCATCATGCCAACCAAAACATTGACGCTACCACACGCTCCTCCTCACACATGTTTTAGATGTGTGCTAACGCTCGTGATTCTCCATAGCACCGTAGTAGGCCATTAGAAAACAAAATGGCCGCCAAAATGCTCGAAAGTAGCGCGATCAGTTCCCGAAGGAGTGAAGAACGAAAATACCATGCAAACTGTGCGGGCAGGGGAAGAGGAGGATTTGGAGGCACGGGACTACGATGCGAACGCAACGCTCAGCAATGTCGAGATGCACCGCACCCCGCTCACGGCGGTAATGATGGCCGAGCCCCACGTTGCCTAAGTGGTAGGTTAGCGTGTGGGTATCGGAGGAAGGGATTGGTTCTGATCTATTTGCTAGGATCTGGACTGGTTTCGGCCAAAGTATGACTCATGATTATAAAGGACAAGGTAACACTGAGTGCGAGTGTTTGAAGTATTAAGTGTTGCTTTGTGAGGTAGGCGGGGTATGTATCATAGCAAAGTATGTACCTAGGTTTATCTTTTTGCCTTGGGTGTAGGATTATTGTCGTGGAGGTTAACTCGAACCTAATTAAGATGAATAAAATACAAGACAAGTAAGCGATGAGGTGTGTGAAATAAAGAAGGTATTCATTTCGTTGTACTTTATTTATTTCTATTATTCTCTTACCCGGATGTGACTACTCTACCCGACTATGACAACAGGTGAAGTTTGACATATTTTCAATGATGTTGTGGTCGAGCGGCGTATGCGAAGTTACTAAAAAGGTCAAGGCGATGCGCACCATTGATTATCTATGTTGCACTATTTTCTAATTATCTATTTATTTATGCATTTATGTATAATGAATGTTATTTACATATGTATATAGATATGCCAATTTCAGCTCTCACATGCCTAATCTTCGAACGAGACCCAAATAAATAAATGTTAACCCCAATATGAATATTTATTTATTTATTTTTTCTTTATCCCTTATTTAATATTAAATTTACTTCTCGATTTTTTAATAAATTTTGGCAAGTTTCAGTATTGGTGGGTGGTTTGTCTCACGGTATCCCTAAACATCTTCTTTTTATTAGTCTTAGCATTATTATATACGAGATTCCGATTTGTAAGCATTATCGTTATGCCTCAAAAGAAGAATACCCCTAAAAATTCGCCTGAAAGTAAAACGAAAGGAAGGCAAGCGCTTGATCCATCGGAGGTAGCCAAAATAAAGGCTAACGATCAGGTAGCCAATCCAACAGCGCCTATATCAGTAAACGTCCAAACGGATCCAAACGCGGTAGCTACGGCAGCCCAAATTATTTTTGTATTATTTGTATTAAGACGCTGCTGCCTTCATCGGGTGACCCCACAACCAATTTTGAGATTCTCATGTTGTTAAAAAGGATCGTCTCAGCGTGACGATCCGATAATATGTGTGTCGGCTTATTCGGATCGGATTCCTTCTCATTCCCGAGTAAGTACTTTTCGGTGGTGTGGCAACATCGGCGGAAAATTTCATCGATGACTCGACACGTAATTTCAGCATCATGGAAGGATTCATACGAAAGGGGAAGGACTCTGAGGAGAGGTCCTAGCCGAATGCTAGGCCTTTTACTTACAACGCGATGTTACTCCGATCTTAATTGTTAAGTTCAACAAACCCAAGATAGCTTGTTGAAGTTGTTCCAGTTCGCAAGTTTACGTTAATTTCCCGCTGAACCGAAGAATAAACCGCGTCCTCTGCTTCTTTTTTCTTTTCAATTTCCACTTGCTCAGCTGATAAATCACCAGGATTCAATACAACTATAGTAGGCTGATCGTCCAACTTATCTTCGTCACTGTCATAGTGCTCGCATCGCGAAACAATGATTCACAAAAAAATAAGAAAAAACTCGAACAGAGATCTTGATGATAAAAATATATTGCACTTCGGTAACGGAGATTCGCATAAAATCACGAATAGTTGAACCACACTTAATTTATGTAGATATCACAACCAAAAAAAAAATCGATCAACAACACGAGAAAAATAAGACATTCGAATTTGCAATATTACACTGTTACACAATTCAGATGAAAAATAACTGGTATAAGATACACGCAAAGCGAACTCAAATGATAATTATGTTAAAATAAATTATGAATTTTAATATTCCACAATACATAACAATACAATTTAACGTACTCGTAATCGAGTCCGTCCGAATCTACCGAACGCACAGCCATCATGCCAACCAAAACAGACTCGTGTAGAATTGATTAGAGAACACGATCGAATAGTTTTTATGAAGTTTTAATTAATTTTCAATTGTTTTAAATGCTTATTAATTCAATCCAACACTATTGTGTGGGTTAGGAATATGCATTACGCCGCAACATCGAAAACCAGAGAAAGGTGAGTATTTTTTTGACGCCAAAATATGTGTACTTTTATCATCATTAACACCGGAATATTTCCAATTTTTTGGTAACCTTTTGTTTAGTATACAACTTGAATTCTGTTCGTGATGTGGATGAAATTTTTCGTATGTTGGAGAATGAATCCGATCTAGATTATTCCGACGAAGAAGATACCACTGTAAATTTTGACAAAATTTCCGAGAAAGTGATCTGTGATCTACGGTCCAAAACTACTGATCAAGATGATGAAAACGAGCTGGAGGATGACGAATTCGCTCCTCCACAATATTCTTTTGACTCAAGTATCGGAAACATCGAATCGACCTTGACGACTCCAGTTCCGAAGAAGAGTCACACAAGCACCAAAATTGGAGAGCACCTTTGCCAAATGTGGATAACAGAACTGATGGATACGACCATTGGCCAGTAGTGGACGAATTAACTACAGGCAGGATGTGCAGATACTCGGAATGTAAATCTAGAACCAGAACTAGATGCGAAAAGTGCAATGTTTACTTGTGCTTAAATTCGAAAAAAATTGTTTTAAAAAATTTCATGAATAAGTTTGTAAACTTTCGAGACTATTTGTGTTTTTTGTGAATTTTCTAATAAAATTGAAAAAAAAATTTTGGTGCATATTCCTAACCCACACAATTGTGTAGGTTCCTTTGCAAAAGAACTAAAAAGCCTAGAATTTTTTTCGCATTTTTTTCCGTCTTAGGGACCCTAATGAACCAGTTTTTCATAAAAAATCAATTCAATTTCAAAAATTTTTAATCCAAGTCTGTAAGGGATACAGGGTGTTCTGCAACCAATCCCAAGGAACCTGGAGAAAGTAGTGGATAGGGGGATCCAGGTTGCAGCAAGAACAAGAGCGTAATTCTGACCAAATTAACATAGATGAATGGAAGCAAGAGCTCTGGGACCGTTTGGAGAGATCCGGAGTAGCCTAGCAGGAAGAACAACATACAGACGGGGACGACGAAGGGATAGAAATGAACATATCAATCGTGGATATGCCTTAGCCCCTCGACCGAGAAACCCTGAACCGAAAAACGAGCCACCTCACAGAGTGAGGGTGTCACGGTGGGACATGGCCCTCGCGCCTTAGTGGTAACACTGGGGAGCGAGAGTGGGAGTATTCCACAACCTACAGAAGTAGAGACCAGCGCTTCGTTGAGTTCACCTACCACCATGGAAGGGTATGGTTGAACTCTACGAGCGCAAGCTTGGTAATGAAACGTCAGGCCATTGTTAGTTTAGTGTTTTGCTAATGTAAATGTGTTCTGTTAATTGAAGTTAAATATATAGTACGGTTCGCCGGCTTGAGGTATAAATTTGTCTTCGTTGTTCGTTTCGTGGTTCGGCTTCTTGGGACTTACCGGTTTCGGGTTCCGGATCGCGGGGGATATCGTCGTCCACATCTGTGAGATATAATGGCGACGGCCATTTATATCTTCACAAGGGTGGTAGAAAGTAAAATCAATACCTTATTTTCTCTAATATTTGAATCATTTGGTAAAACCAATCACATAATATCGTAATTTGAACATAAGAAAGGTTCAAGGACCACGCGCATCGCTCTAGCAATTCGCCTCCTCAGAGCACACCATCCCTTCCAAACATCGCTGTTCTCTTAATTTACACCGATGCTACATTACAGATAGTCAAGCACCAACCCCATGCCAACTACTCGATGATGTACCTATCGACACAATTCATCAAATAATTCGATGGAGATTGAAGATGACTTCAAACGACGTGTGCAGGCAGCAGTGGAAAGACAGATGGCGCATTCTTTGCTGGTTTTTCTCAATCATCCATGCAGCAGCCCAACTTTGTATTGCCAGTCTACACGAAGGAAGAAAAACTGCAAGGTAATACTAATTACCAAGTGTAGCGGTCCAAGTTAGAAACTGGCCTTCAGTCTCAAAATTTACTGAAATTCATACAAGAGGAAGAAGGAGATACTACCATTCCAGAGGCGATGAGAAAGATTCGTGATGCGCAGACACTGCAGCACATTAATGCGACAATTAGTACTGAAATTACTGTCTCGTTACAAAGGTATAAATCAGCTTTTATGGCGTGTAAAATGCTTGCGATCAATTATGGAGATCAAAAGCTAACAGAAATTATTAGACTCGAGCGTCGGCAAAAACGTCTAATTTTTCGTCTACGGCACGACCCTATCAGATTCATTAATGACTTTGAGAAAATCATTAGTGATTACAAAGCGATTGCAATTACACATGACACTGACGAACCGCTGGTTGCAAAATTACTCTCGATGATCGGACACCGAAACAGTAGGTTCCGAAAATCAGTATGTAATGTTCTATAATATTGTACTATCTCTTCCGACAGAATTTCGAACTTACAAGTCTGTGAAAACGAGATTCTTGAATTCAAACATTTGCAGAAAATTCTCAAACGAAGACCACTAGTAGAAAAAAAATGAAGCAATATAATCGCGCTTAAAAACCCACCGGAGGAGGGGGGTACTCTCGCAAAAACAATACTACAACACATCTTGTGTACCATTTACAAAAAGCTCTCGATACCGGGGGGAGGGGGGAAGCAGTCGTTACAACTTAGGTACGTAGTTTGCCGCAACAACCGAAATAAAAAGAAACACTAAAAACTTAATTCGCCGAGCTCTTTTTTCCTATTTTCCTCGCCATCTGCAACCCCACCCCTCGAAGCCGTTTTCCAGCGTACGCGGCGGTCGTACAGTGGAAGTTTCTTAATTAAAATTACAAGTATCTAATTCGCGTCGTGTTGCTGGGGCGTGTTTGTGGATGTAACTTACCCTAAACGTCGTGCGTATGTGTTGGTAAGCGACGAGTACGCCGAGAGGGAGGGGGGGCGATACGAATTGTTTTGTCGAAAATTACGCTGCCGAAAGAGCGAGATCGAGCGAGTTGAGATACAAAAGGCATGTTTCTTAGCCTCGTCTCGCCCCCTCCTCCACCTGCCACCACCGGCGCCGCAACGCCAAAACTACCCTTCGCGTCTTGTTGATCTGATATCGCGTTCTGTATGTATTCCGAGAGAACGTTTGCGTTTAATTACTTTTGTTTTGCATAATTACCCGGGACTTATTTCGACGCTTTGTTTCGTTTGCTTTTTATTTTTTCGCGGATTAATGAATTTTCGCGGAGGGATTCGCTCGCAGAAACGGGAGGATTTGGTTTGTTGCATAGGAGCCAATACAAAAACAAGGGGGAGCGATAATTACGAGAATATATCGTTTGACTGATGATTATTGAATTTCGGTTCTAATTCCCAAATGTATATATACGGTGTGTCCTAAACGAGGTTTCGGATCCTTTAACCGGTGATAGAGCAACCCGAGGTGAATGTATGTAAAACAATTTGCCGATTTTGAAATTTGAAGGAGGTAAAAGACGCTACAAAAATGGTGACATTCTTAGTATGAAAATTATTCTTCCTAATTGTTGCGTGTGTTTTTTGCGTATTAAAAACCACAAATCGGTTATTTGTCCAAACTACAAGATCTTGAAAACTAGAAGAGAACATTTAAAAGAAATCTTTTTTAAAACCTCCACAAATTTTCAAAAAAAAAAAAAAGAAAGAAAACCTAATCGATATTCAAAAAAATAGACATCTTGAGCACACGATAATCTGCGTCTAACCAAAATATCGATTTCAGCTCAACGGTCCGCATCCGTTAATTTCAAAAGACTGTTCTCGCGGACGAAGAAATTTCCAATTTATCGTCGAGAAAAAAAATGAAAAAGACGAAAACCCCTCCTGAAGCGTTTTTGGTTAACTTCAAAACCAACCAACGCTTTGAGAATATCTCAAGCGAGAAATAATTTATCGTCGGTAAATAAACGAGCGTGTTTAAATATCTAAAAATAATTTTTTTCCTCTACCACGCGATCTCTTTCTTGTGCGCATCAATAGTTTCGTCTCAAGTATTTGAAAGAAGTTATTACAACATACTCGAAAAGCCAACATTTCAGAATTTTTTTCATCAACTTGTAACGGGTGAAATTTGTAATATTTTAGTTTGCTCAATTAATCCACGTTAATTACATACCCGAGCGATAGACGAACGAATGACGTTCGTCAGGAGGCAACACTGCCGGATGCGCATGCACGTCTGAACACAGGCGGCGCGCGCAACCAGTCAACAGGTTGCGTTCGCGGTATACTTTCCTACTCGCAAGTAAAGTATGTCGCGAACGCTACTTATAGTGAAAACCGCCTGATGAACGTCGCTCCGAGTAGCTCAATCGCAAATTGATATATTTACAGTGATCTGGTCATACGGAAAGGTACCTAACGTTAGAAATAAACTTTCCGAGAAAACATGCTAAAAAACCAAATGCTGAATTGAAAAAAACTCAAAAGAGGACTGAAAAACCAGAAAAAACAAGAAAAAAATTGTTACTTGAGTGAAAAATTTTTTATACTTTTTTTTAATTTTTGTAAATTATGTCAAACATTAAGTGAAGTTTGTAGCAAAATTAATAAAGTTAGAACTCTGCGGGTTGTTTCATTGGAAAGAGCGTTTAATTATCGATAAAATTAGTTCAAAAAATGAAAATTTTACCAATTTGAAAGATTTTAAACCTGTCTTGAGAGTGTTCTACCATATCCCTAATTTCTATCTCCGTCTTTTCCGCTGTCAGCCTTTTTACTGTATCTTTAACCGTTCGTTTTTCTTCAGTCAACTGTTTTACCTTATCCTCAGCCTCGATTAATACACTAACTGGCTCGTTTAAACTCACACCATACAATTCTACTACTTTTCATTCATCGACGAAAGAAAACGACGACTCCTGTGGAAAAAACCCATCGATGACGTCACGATCGAAGCCTCCATCGTTACAGAAACTTTTTCGCCTCCTTGTAACGTTTTCTTCTAGCAATTCTCCACAGGGGTGAAAAAAACCTATTGATATATTTATTTTACTTTAATAGCGAACTTCTCGAAGAAAAAACGCCGTTGGCTTATCTCAGCCACTTATCGTTCGAGAATAATGGCGCAGCGCGCCGGTTTTCGACATTTATATATTTGCCATTATATTGCATTTAAATTTCAAATGAGTTCGCTTCGGCTATATCGCGGCGCGCGGAGCATTTAAAAGACTAAGAATTCGAAAATACTATCTGCTTTTTCGTCGCCCGCGCACCTCCCCCGTAATACTCGTCTCGCGCCTTCTACGCAAAGTATTTAACCCCTTCGGCAAAGTACCGTCAAAAGTTAACCTGAACTTTTGCATTAACATTTACGTTATGCCTCTATTTATGGTTTGTATTAAGTTGGCTAAAAAAAAAAAGAGGGGGGAAAATGGAGACGACTAATGCACTCGAGATTAACAAAAATTAAACAAAATATGGTGAGATTATTGCAAAACAAGTGATAGAAAATAATAAACATTGCGAAGGTCTGAAAATAGAATGAAGAAGAAAAAAAGAACAAAACCACTCAAATATATAAAAGAACATTATAAAATACAAACAACATACTGTCAGTTTCTACAGAATGAAATCCAGATTCAAGTTAAAATTACAGTTAAGAAAAGTTCCACCCAAGTCACCATTTATAATGTTTATACAATTACGTTTAAGTGGAGAGAGAGTGTGTGCGAGATATATTCCGAAGAAATGATATTAGCTCTCAATAATAAAACGAATGAAGTGACGACTTTTACAGGATCCTTGTAACAAAAGTGTAACTCAAAAAACAGATTAGGTCAGATACAGCCTCATGTCCACCAATCCATATTCGATAATTGTCTGCACAAAATTATTAATTCCGAAAACTATAAAAATAACTGCCTATTTAAATACTTAGCTCCTCCACCCAAAACTATAACTCCGGTCGAACTTCTCGAATATTATATGTATAACCAATCCCGTCGGCCGATTATTCATTAAAGATCCCGATGGATTTCAAACCCCCTTAAATATAGAAGAAAATAGCTTAGGATCATACAAACTGAACTTAGATTGCGACATGCAACTACTAGAAAAGTCTAAATACTCAGAAAATGTCTTAATTGATAGAATAATCCGTGTAAAAAGACATATAAAACCAGATTAGAAAACCTCATTCTGGTCCACTGGACCCTTTTATACAAAGAATCTCTCACAACAAACAACTTCGATAATCGAATAATATGTTGGTGTTAAAGCATTATAAATTTCTACATTATTTGTGAATTTTTCGTCATACATCCGGCGTTTCCTATAAATACCACATCTTGAGATACCCACAGAAATTACCTAATAATGGAAAATTCCCAAATGTACTGGAAAAATTACCCTGGAAATCGGTACCGGTAAATTCTAAACGGTATTTCGTACAACTAAAAATTCTAATTCCATTATCGTACAGCAGTTTTCATTTTTCTATCGTCTGCTAATTACATCGAACAGACATCGAGCGTCGCCGAGGAAAAATAATTACAAACCATCAAGCGTACCCCGCTTTTCCTTTTTTTTCAATTACAAAATTATATTAATTTCGCGTAAAGTTTTTTCCGACAAGAAAAACCCCCGAACACGACCGGAACGATGATGAAAAAAATAAAGAGGAACTAAGAGTTAATACGTTTTACATTGTAAGGCAGTAAAAAACGACTTCTGTCTTTTCAAAAGCGTTTTTTTCTCTTGTTTTTATTATTTCATTCCCCAATGAGCACTTTCTCGCGATATCCCATCTGGCATTGACCTTTTTTTTTCTTTCACTTGTAGAATTTGTATTGTTTTCGTTACCTTTTTTCTTTCGTATGTTTTTGAAGTTGTTTCGGGGGAAAAAAAAGAGGATATAAATTGTTTTTAAATTGGCGTATTTTTCTTATTAGCCGTACGTCGACAATTTACGAGCAAGGTTTTTTGATTTGTTCGAGTATCTACCCAGATGCTACACCGTTCACTTTGATCGCATTATGATCGTGGAAAATTCAATTTTCGCGTCGTTCATTCGGCATCACCGACACAAGCTCGTTACACGACAATCGTACGTCTCGCCAATTTCGTCAGCAAACAGATACACCCGCGTCAAGGAAACCCACAACGAAGAAAAGAAAAAACCGTAACGGCCATGTTATATACAAACGCAAAAGACGACGAAAAGTTGGCGGGAAAATGGGGGTAGCGGTCGGTTATTACCATTTAGATTGCCAACTTTTTTTATCGTTTTCCGCCCACCTTTAAAAATGAGAACAGTCATTGTTATTTAAGAGCGGAGGCGGCAACGAAAAGGATTTAATTCCGGGCCATTTAAGCTTCCACTCTGATTAGAAAAGGATGACGCTAAAATGAGTTTAATTTCCACTTCTCTGCGCCGTGTATATATATCGCGCGGATAAATGCGCGAAAATCCTTCGCCGCGTCCCTCCAGAGTCATCCGACAATCGTGTTTGCACCAATTTACCCTGTTTTTTTGGTATTCGAGACGATGTGGCTGGATACGCGCTGCGTTCTGGACCGACGTCGTTATTCAGTGTAAAAACCTCGTCTAATTACCACACCGACACACTCACACGCGAGCGTAATTTTCCTTATTCTGCGAAAATTCGATCAATTTGTTGATCCTAAACCAAATGATCTCGTTGCTTTTGAATTCGCTCCTCATGTGCGTGCGATTTGCACAAAGCAAACGCAAAACGATTTTACCAGCTTCTAAGAGAATCAAAAGCCGGCCCCGTAGCCAGGTGGGGGCAAAGGGGGCAATGCCCCCCCCTGACAGACATGTTTGCCCCCCTAAGGAAATTGGCGAATAATAAAGATAGAAGAAGATTACAATTATTTTAAATTTCCTTTGTATCTACTACCATTTTTCCTTTTCGTTAGTTATTAATGCGTAATGATATAATTTCTGCACCGTTTTATATGCATGCTCACTAATAAATGGAATTTTTCCTATCTTATATATCATTCTAACACTATTAAAAAAACAAAGTATGGTTAAACAATTTTGCCCCCCCCCTGAAATTTCATTTGCCCCTCCTGAACATTTCGGCTAGCTACAGGGCCGTCAAAAGCTGATCGCAATACCTTGACCTTAGCTTTCGATATGCAGCAAAATCAACCACTACCAAAAATAAACATATCTGAGGCGTACCATTAATTAACTCATTCTCACAAAACGTAAGATTACAAAGACTAATCCAAAATGCAATACCCTATCAGCAGTAGATGTTCACATAAACTATTTTATAGCAACACGGATAAAAAATGGCAAGATAATTTTCTTCTATCACACATGAAGGTATCTGCAGTAAAACGAAAGCGTGTAAACGAAGCAGACTCGTCTTATTCGCCAAATAAATGTTCAGCCAAGTATTTCGTTCGTAATGAAAACAAAGACCTCGTTCAAGTCGGTGTATTTGCTCTCACAAAGATCCTGCATATACCAAAAAAAACAGATTACAAAACATCGCGAAGCAATTTCATCAGGATAGATTTCTGAACGAGAAGAGCGGTGGTGTTCGGTTATCAACTAAACAAAAATACGATGCCTAAAAAGAAGATATCCGTAAATTTATATCAAAACTTCCAATTCCAAGAGTCGCATTACTGTCGCGGAACATCAGAATGAAAGTACTTGCCCTGTGATCTCAGCATTGAAAAATTGTATAGAATGTACAGAGGCTGGTCTGAGTTGGAAATAAAACCATTAAGCTCTTACTTCCGATTCGTGTTTACTACAGAATACAACATTGGATTTGGCAAATTCTGAACATAATAAATATTGACGTTACTTATGATTTCAACTATGGCAACGGGACGAATTTATTTT
This sequence comes from Maconellicoccus hirsutus, assembly GCA_003261595.1. Lineage (NCBI taxonomy): Eukaryota > Metazoa > Arthropoda > Insecta > Hemiptera > Pseudococcidae > Maconellicoccus > Maconellicoccus hirsutus. The sequence continues at coordinate 13,311 of QBDW01005601.1, read as the reverse complement.
TAAATTATTGATGATGTAAGCAATGCTAACTAAGTAGTAGTAATATCTTTATTGCTTTTACTGTTGACATTGCAAGATGAGTGGAAGTAAGGATTGGACGATTACCAGAAAAGGTAACAAGTTTACTAGAGCTGACGTCGACACCCAGGTTGGTATAGGTTCTTGGATTGGACTGGGAAATTGCATGTTTCATGGTAAACATCCGTTCTTCACAAATTTATCTATACTATGTATACGTCACACACCACACTCATGGTGTATAACTCATACACCGGTCATGTGTTGTATAGGTTGTATATTATTCTCGTGGTGTATAATTCATACACCGTTCATGTGGTGTATAATTCATACACAACAGTAATGGTGTATAAATTATACACCATTACTGTTGTGTGTTACCTATACACCACTTGAATGGAGTATAAGTTATACACTATTTAAGTGGTGTATAAATTATACACCACATTTATGTTGTATAATTTACACACCACACTTATGGTGTATAACTTATACACCACAAGTGTGGTGTATGATTCATACTCCTTGAGTGTGGTGTGTAACTTATACAACATAAATGTGGTTTATAAATTATACATCATAAATGTGGTGTATAATTCATACACAACATGAGTGGTGTGTAACTTATACAACATGAATGTGGTGTACCAGCTATACACCTTATTAGTGGTCTAACAGCAATTATAGGGTAGCAAAAAAGGAAACGTAACAAAAAAAAGAGTACATCCTATACTAACCTATTTTGTTGTTGAGTGTATGAAAAAAAAAAGTGTTACCTATACACCAAATGTTAAGGCACTTCGGTATGGCGGTTACACACTGATAATACTGCCTGTATGCTGCATGCTAATAAATGGTTATCAAATCGTGTTGTCGAAAACCGCGTTTCGTTTATGTAGTTCCGAGTTGTTTCCTGAATCTTGTTTTCTGAATTTCATAATCGTTTTTATTTTTAAATAATCGAGTTGTTTCCTGAATCTTGTTTTCTGAATTTCATATTCGTTTTTATTTTTAAATAATCGAGTTGTTTCCTGAATCTTGTTTTCTAAATTTCATATTCGTTTTTATTTTTAAATTAAATATGTTCGATTTGGGTGATTACGTGCTCGCGAAACCGGTGAACAGCCAAAAACCATTTCCCGCAAAAATAACAAGAATATTCGATGAAGACGGAACCCTGTATACCATAGAGCTTATGACGACGAAAAAAACGTAAGTTTCATTGATTTTGAATAGCTTTCTTATGTTTTACCGGTTTACCTTGAATATTAAAATACGTCTCGATGAAGTACACTTACTCGATATACTCATATTAGTGGTGTATGATCTATACACTACTAATGAAGTGTATAACTCATAATCTATAAATGTGGTGTATAATTTATATACCACATTTATGGACTATGAGTTATACACTTCATTAGTAGTGTATAGATTATACACCACTTATAAAGTGTATAGCTTGTACACCACATTTATGTTGTATAGGTTACACACCACTCATGTTGTGTGTTTCAGGCGAAAATTCAAATGCCCTTACTGCTGCAAGAGGTTCTCGTCGTCCAACGAAATGTCATCACATTACCAGGTCCACATGGAGGAGCCCTATGCCGTAATTGAAAGCAGCGTTGAGAGCTGCTTTATTGAGTGAAAAAAAAACGGCAAAAAAATGTGAGGTAAGTACATCACTTTGTATGTTAAACGTCAACAAATAAACGGTTAACAAGTCATGCTTTTTCGTCACTGTTACATTCGTAAAAGTACGCATATGAAAATTGAAATTTATTGTGCTGTATGTTTGAAATTTATTGTGCTGTATTTTTGAAATTTGTTATGCAAACATGTACGAAGTGGGCGATTATGTATTGAGCAAACCAATCCCAACGCAAAAACCCTTCCCTGCGAAAATTGTCGGAAAATTCGTGGAACGATCGGTAGACATGTTCGAAATCGAACTGATGACCACAAAAAAAACGTATGTATTAGTATTATTTATTTATAATTAATTATTAATTGTTTCTTCTTTCTTCCGCATGGTTAATTACGACGTTGGTTCGGACTATATAGCCCCTTATATACAAGGGTACCATTTAATGCAAAACCTAAACGAGGCCGGTGGAGGGTACCTAAAAATGTATATCGACCATTACAAATGGTACCACAATAACGTGATACGTGAAAGACTTCAACAAAAAAATACATATCGTAGATTAAGTAGAATTAAACCAATAGATTCAAGTTTATAAAATTTTATTTTAATTTAATTTTTTGTAAATAACCTGTTTATAAGGTTAGAAACAAAATAAATGCATCAAAAAAAAAAATTGCTCAAATATATATATTTTTTAATGAAATTTATGTAAAAAACCTTCAAGAATCGAACGAAACCGTGAAACCGACCACCGATCTCAATTTTCAATATTTCGAGGAAATTTCGACATTTTACATTGAACTTTAAACTCCTCTCCTGTAAAATTTTGATTTTGGTCAAGGACCATTTAAAAAATATACATGGTCGAAATGAAAAGGCCACGAGGGCGCAGAAGTTGAGAGTTTCCGAGATGTTGCAAAAATTTCTTAAAATCAGGGAAGCGAATACGAAGAATCGCAAAAGGGCGGAATTGGCTAGGAAAAAAGCGAAAGCTGCAGAGGTCGTTGATAAGAATAATAAAATGTCAAGAGATGATAGTTGTCCAGAGTAGTTCGGTTATGAGTAAATTTTTTGTGTTATTGTAACCATTTTCTTCAGATTGCCTTTTTTTCGAATATATGAATACAACGTTTGTGATGTACTACTTATATACACTTCAACATCTGTGTGAAAAAATTTTCTACTTTATATATTATCTTTTAAATACGCGTTAAAACTGCACTTCATCAACAAAGCACAGCCAAAGGTTATCGGTTCTCAGTTCATCGTAGAAAACTTTCGGATATATTCGCGACGACGACGGACCAACTCATTAAAGACCTTTGAAACGCGGAAAATCCGACGAAACTCGACGAACGAAGTAGCACATATGAGTACATATCATTTCGCGCGAATACACGGGAAACGCTGCGATTGCCAGGTATACGATATTTCGAATTCGCAAAGTACACAAGAGTAAATTACGAACAGGAGTTGGTACGTCTTCGGGAGTGAATTTCCAACATTCGTCAGCTTTTTAAGTTTTCCGCTTTGAAAGTTTTTCTACACATGGAAACGGGGGTAACGAGTCGAGATGAGACGATAAATTGCCAAGTCTAAGGAGCGGCGAGGGAGGGGGCGCGAAATGGAAACGGTGATGTGTACGCTATTGTATACCGTTGTCGTCGTGACGTCGAGGTTTCCTTTTTTGTTGTACTTTTTCCATATAGTATGTAGTATATCTACGATACATATATATACACACACACACAATGCAAATGCAGAAATACACATCGGGCGTCTGCTGAAGGCGAGGTAACGGTGCATTGTGTATTGAGAGACAAGTCCGTATGTCTGGATACGCGGTTTTGTAGCAGCGTGTATTTCACCTATATATATCGATACCCCCTACCTACGTATATGAGTATTGCATTTCGTGCAGGATAATAAATTTCTCTACGTGTACACAGACGTATGTGTTTATTTGCGCGGATACTACGAAACGTGCTGCGGAGCGCCGTAGTGTGTAATAACGGCTAACGTGATTGGTTATGTATAACACAACGCTAAGCGAAGCGTGTACACGATATAAACAAATTCATTGATCCGTGAAATTCGTCTAGTATAATGCGAATCTCGCTGCTGCAAATCCATCGAGAGATCGACGTATAGTTTGCGAAAACTTCCAACGTATAGCAATCAACGGATACCTGGTTCGTTTTGCGCGATTTTTGCGCCGTTTTCAAAAAACCTCTCGTATTCCAAACGAATGCGTTTTCCATAAATAGCTGCACGCGTTGGAAAATATCCAAAGATATAAGGCATAACTGGTCGCGGAGGGGTGTACAGTTGTACACAGGAGGATGTAGATTTTGCGGCGACTTCACCAGTGGCTCGAGGTCCGACCAACGTTATCATCTATCATGAACAAGAGAAGGACCACGTCGGCACAGAGGATCACTGAGTCATTCATCCTTCCGAGTTCTGATTCGCCTCTGGTATCACCTGACTCCATTCTTATTCGCGAATCACCGCCGTCAATATGATGCCAGATGGACACAACATATCGAAATTGTCCACCAAACATCCACAAACAGCTCCCATCATCGAATCACAACCCAGCTGCCAAACATACACTCCTAGCGAGCGTCCAAGCTTTCACCTCCACGCAACAGGTTCTGGCCAGGCGATGTAAATCCCTCTTCGACCAGAGTCCAGAAGATAGTTCCAAGTCTTGAGACTCAAAAAGCGCTTCATTTACGATTTTCAACTCTTCCAAGTTTCGCAGTTGGCTAATTTCGCAGTTTTTAGGATACCTGGCTCTATATTTGTCTCTTGGTACGGCTCGAATTTCAACGAGAAGTGGATTTTTGAAAAAAGCATGTCAAAAAAAAAAACAGAACCACGGCAAAACGATGGCTCCGGGGCCTGAGAAAACGGTCAATTACGAAAATATGTGAGATAACTGGTAACTAGGTACGTTCATACGAGGTATCAATGATTTCTGTTTAACGTTCGAATATAGACTGCGATGGAGATTTGTAATTTTCGTACCATTTTTCGCGAAAATAGTTTTTCAAAATTTCATTTAACCATTTCGAAATCTACTCTACTTTTAAGCCAAAGTCAAAAAATTGAATTTTTGAACAAATTTATTAAATCAACCAAATTCGACAAGACGGTGGCTTTGAGGCTAAAGGAGACGGTCAATTTTTTTCACTGCCCCGACCCAAATTTTGGATCCAAAAACTCAAAATTTCGGGTTGCCCCTCCAGAAATCAGCAAAACTGCTGGAAAAAAATCGAGGCGTCTTTCGAGGTAACTAACCATCCGTTTCCCAAGTTTCGGAATTTTCGTACCATTTCCCCGGAAAATCATTTTTCATTTATACCATTTTGAAATCTATTCTACTTCAAGGCCGAAATCGAAAAATTGAAATTTTGAAAAAATATACCTAAATTCACCACAATTCGGCAAGACGGTTGCTTGGAACCAAAAAAACGGCCATTTACCTGAATATGAGTGATACTTTGTAACCAGGAACGATTCATACCAGTTATTAATTTATTATTGTAATTTTCGTACCACTTTTGGCGAAAATAGTTGTAGTGTTGTGACAATGAGTCGAGGGAGAAGGGGTTTAAAATTTCGAAGAAAAAAAAAGTAATAGTGAAAAAGAAAATAGATCAATAAATAAATAAATAGAATAAAGATATGCAGAAAACAAGGTTATTGGGAGTTTTTGGAATTAAAAGAATAATATAGTGTCATCTGTGACTCATTGTTACAAGGGTACAAAAACGCCGGCGTCAATTATCAAAAAACGGGTATTTTATATCAAAAAGAAAGGGTTCAAAGTTGCGTCTGGTTTCAGGAAGGAAAAAGGGGCAAAAACACGTGCGTCGGCGCACCAAACAAAAAAGTAAAAGGTGAGAAAAGCACGTTTCTTGGGCAATAAAAAGATGGAAATTTAGAAAGTGGTCTGTATGACTGTGATATAGACAAAGTTATTAGTGGCCCAGACTGTTATGCAAGGCTGCTATTATGGTTGATCGAGTCAACTCAGAGGGGAGAGGATACCTTTTCTAACATATCAGACTGGACAAAGGAAGCTATTGAATTTGCACACAAAACTTGAAGTATACAGATGGACTATATCATGGAACATAATACTTCCGTTCCTGAAAATGCCAAAAAGATATGCAAAAATGAAGTGAAAAACAAGCTAGAGTCAACTATTTTCTTGAGAAATTTATCAAAAGCCATCAGTGTCTTTGAAGACATTATTATTAAAACAGGAAACTTAAAGTTAAAGAGTAATACTGATGTAACAGATGCATTAAAGATCAAAACTTTGTCTCAATTGAATAATGTAATGTACACCAAACAAGGATTATTTGTTCAATGGTCCTATCGCTTGAGTTTTTTTATGAATTAAATTCATTACAAAGTTTGCCAGAAAAGATGGTTTTATCGATAGGTAATTGTTCGGACATGCAAAATACGGGCATTGAACAATTATGCAACACATTTTGATTATTGATAGAATGTCGATTATGGGCATAATGAGCTTGATTTATGTGTTACCATTACCTGCTGAAACTGGCGATCGTAATTATGTAGTTCTATGTTTGTTTTTTTTTTATAATAATTTATAAGTTCCTTTCCTTTTTTTTTTGTTTTTTGTTTTTTTTTAATTTTTGCCGTGAAGCCCGCCTAGGCGCGTGCTTCGCGTATAGCAGAACAGCGAAGTAGCAGCCATTTTGAAAGGAGCATTCGGGATGTATGGCTACAATTATACTAAACCATTGGCAAATGACAAAAATCACTGGTGGGGGACTGCTGGCCCAGTAATTTCTTTGGTGACATTGCGCAGGAATGGAGGAGATGGATTGGGTCGTGGTGGTTTCTGCGTGGAGCTTTATGGGAAAGGTTGCAGATAAACGTAGAACTTTAGAAAATTTTTCATCTCTTGAAGTATGAAGAAAATTAAATTTCCTATTTTTTGATATAAAAACAATTGCATTTTGACCATTTTTACAAAGCTCGTTTTCTTCTCCCTGATTTTCAGCTTTTTTCAACGTTCCATTTTTTTTTAATTTTCGCGGTATTTGACTTCACTACTCATATATCTAATTTTCAGAGAGCGGGAGGGAGGGGCGGTAATCATTTATAAAACTGCTTTCAACAGGCCAACCGAGCATACACGCATTTCCACCATAACTCCAACTCATTGCTACAGAACAGTCACCTTTCGCATCATTACCGCGTACACGGATATTTCCACATTTTTCTGACTCGCGTTCATTTCACGCGAAACCTCCAAGACCCTCACCCCGTCCGCACCTCCCGTGCGCGAAATTCGCGCCATATAACGCGACCGGAAATACGAATTGAAATTTATGTACATTGTTATTGCAACACGCGCACGTATCCGCGTATTAACAAAGCGCCTCGCTCGGCGTACACAACGCGAAAATACCGTCACTGGACGAAGGAACAGGATCAGCGAAAAGGATCGGCAAATCGTAACGAACGGGTACACGTACCGCATTCGTATTTAGCATCGACGCGGCACGCTGCTACTATTTCGTTCCAATTTACCATACACATATGCAATTTAAATGGAAGCGCAGACCACGCGCCCCCTGCTCTCTTATTGCCCCGTAGCATATCTATCGTAATCGTTATCTTTCGCAATATATAATGGTTCGTAGTGTGTACGCTTCGCGTATTATGTAAATTACGGACAATTTCCAATTTCGCCGAGTACACCGTATAAGCGCTCCCCCCCTTGCCCCCGTTCGTACCTACGTACAATGCGGGTTTTATTTCGATATTAATATTTCGGGGCGAAATATACGAAATTAATCTCGATATCGATGATGGCACCGCGGCGACGATACGCTGCGCTCGTGTATCCCGCCGCCGCCACCGCCGCGTACATTCTTCGCTAACCGCTTTTCCACTTCTATCCTCACGCCAATCAGCAATCGAGATCTTTTTATTTGCCAGCGAATATATTAATTATCGCGAGGTTTCCGTATCCACGGTATTACCATCGTTGCCAATGTTCGTTCGTCTTTGAGATAAAATAACGCGAATAGTTAAATCGGTAGAGCAAAAATATGCAACTGAAATGCATGTAACAGAGGAGGGAGATGGAATTTCGAAATCATCTCAGGCAAAAAGTTCATGCTCGGGGGAGAGATGGCCAAGTTACCATTTCATTCGCGATTACATCAATAAAGGTTTGGTCGAAGTTGAATCGACAAGTTCTCAATAGCAAAAGGCTGATATACAACTAAAGCTTTGCCAATCCACCACCACTACTCATGCGTAGAAGTACAAAACCCTACCTTGGGTTTCCACGAAGAGCAGCGTGATGAAGAGCGTTGAATCCGTTGTTGTTGGTCAGCATCATATCAGCGTTATGGTCCAGCAGCAGCGTAAGCATGTCGTCCCGTTTTTTCGCGATGGTATCATGAAGCGGTGTGTCGCCTTCCAAATCCTGCCGAATAAAAAAATACCTTAGCACATTTTCGACAAGTTAAACAACCTAGTAAGTTGTACATCCAAAAACCAACACAGTGTCAAGATCACATAAACGCCGATCGCTGTCGTAAGCGTCGTTGAAATCAAATTTCCGGGGAGAGGGGGAGGGCAAGTATTTAAATGCAATTTACTAGGTACCTAATTTTTTTAGTGTTTTTTTTTCCACACACGTTACATATATTTTTTTATAATTATTCAAGATAAAGTGAGTGATTTTAAAGAAAAAAAAAGGTGATCACATAAACGCCGATCGCTGTCGTAAGCGTCGTTGAAATCAAATTTCCGGGGAGAGGGGGAGGGCAAGTATTTAAATGCAATTTACTAGGTACCTAATTTTTTTAGTGTTTTTTTTTCCACACACGTTACATATATTTTTTTATAATTATTCAAGATAAAGTGAGTGATTTTAAAGAAAAAAAAAGGTGATCACATAAACGCCGATCGCTGTCGTAAGCGTCGTTGAAATCAAATTTCCGGGGAGAGGGGGAGGGCAAGTATTTAAATGCAATTTACTAGGTACCTAATTTTTTTAGTGTTTTTTTTTCCACACACGTTACATATATTTTTTTAAATTATTCAAGATGAAGTGAGTGATTTTAAAGAAAAAAAAAGGTCTCAACACAAACGATTTATTATTATTTTTCAAAAATCTTGCTCAACCCATTTTCCATTTTTGGAAATTTATTCAAATTGCAAAATACTCGCTTAAAACTAAATAAAATTTCCACAAATAGCTCAAGTTTAATGAAAAATTCGCTCAAAAATTCTTCAAAATGGTCAAAACTTAGTTTGAATTGATTAAAATTCCATAAAATTCCATAACATTGCCAAAATGTTGTTAAAATCGATCAATGTTATTCAGTATTTATTCACAACTGCATAAAAGTAGTAAAAAAAAAATTAAATTGATGGAAAATTTGCATAAAATTGCACAAAAACTTCCAAAATGTTGTCAAATTGTTAAAAGTTATTCAATATTTGCTCAAAATCACATAAAATCTGTTGAAATGTTGTTAGCACAGTTTGAAACTTACCAAAATTTATTTAACATTACGCAAAATTGTTAAAATTATTCAAAGTTGTTCAATATCTGCTCAAAATTGCACAAAAATAATGCAAAACGATTAAATTAATGAAAAATTCGCAAAACACTATCAAATTGTCGTTAAAGTTGTTCACAGTAATTCAATTATAGATCAAAATTGCAAAAAACTACTGAAATGTTGTTAAAATAGTTTAAAATTGTTCAAAATTTGTTTAAAGTTATGCTTAATTGTCAGAATATTTTGCAAATCAATTAAAATAATGAAAAAACTATTAAAATGTAGTTGAAATAATTCAAAGTTGATCAAAATTTGATTAAAATTAACAAATTTTGTTTAATTTGAACTATTTTAACGTTTTGATAATTTTTTGATATTTCAAAACAAATTTTTAATAGTTCAATCGCTTTACACATTTATGCAATTTTGAGCAAATATTGAACAACTTCAACATTTACAAAATTTTGATAATTTTGCGTAATTTTAATCGAATTTTGAGAGATTTTGAACTATTTTAACGACATTTTGACAATTTTACGTTATTCTACAGAAATTTTGATCGATTCGTGCAAATTTCGCATCAATTTGATTGCTTTGCACAACTTTAATGCAATTTTGTGCAAATATTGAACAATTTTGGACATTTTTAACAACATTTCAACAGTTTTGCATTATTCAAAACAAATTTGATTGATTCTTAACCATTTCAACAACATTTTGATAGATTTTTGCAATTTTAACTAAAAATTTTGTCAATTTAATCATTTTTTACGACTTTAAGGCAATTTTGAATAAATGTTGGATAACTTTAAACAATTATACACAAATTTAAGTCTACTCCAAATTATCTTGACATCATTTTGATAGTTTTTTGAAATTCTTACCTAATTTATTAGTAATTTATTTACTTGCACAACTTTTGTGCGATTTTGACTATATCAACATTGATCAATTTCGACAACATTTTAACAATTAAGCAATTTTAAACAAATTTTGATAAATTCTAAACTGCTTTACTAATGTTAATTTTTCCAAAATTGTTTAAAATCTATCGAAATCTATTTAAAATTTCTTAAAATTACACAAAATCGTCAAAATGCAAATTGCCAGTAAGTCACTTTCAGCTTTATAATTTATCTTTTTTGGCTTCTACTACCGGATGCTGCTCCCTTATCAAGCTGCTGCCTTGGACTCCGGATCCCAAACCTTATATGAGGAACAAGACCTTATACACCCGATAACCGTAAAAACCACAAAATTACGATTCACCCGAGCAATAAGCAAAATATACCGATATTGAGTAAAACCGAAAATAAACAAAAAAAACGACGGAAAAATCAATAATCCATCTATCGTTGTAGAGAAATCCGTGAAAAACCATCAAAATTTCACGCTATTTTACCGATTACCCTGTACTTTCTTCATCTCATGCAATGTTTGTAAAGATGACCCCACTTTCACCAAAACGAGGCAATCTCGTTGCAAAAATTTATAATCCAACGAATTAACAAAACCACCTTATCTCTTCACTCCACCTTCATATCGATACCTACACCCCTCAGTATCCCAACCACCTCTCAAAGCTACTCGTTTCGAACGTCAGAAAAACCCGAAGCAATTCGCTAACCACGGAAAACTCGGTAAGAAACACGAGATTTAGGCCCCGCACGAAGACCGGGTGCAAAAAAACCAGGTCTCCGGATTTATTTCTTTTTCGCATCGAAGCGTTTTGAGAATTTACTCTCATCGTATAGAATTTCAGTTAGATGGAAAAAATAAAGGAGGATTCGTTTCCGCTCTCGTGATTCCAAAGAAACGACTTACTTTTAACATTCGTTTTTATCGTTCAACTTTTAATCTTCTTTTTTGTTTGTTGATTAAAAGGCGAACGTAGTGGAAATCAGGCACCCTTGTACCTTTTGGTTTCGCTATATGGGTCGCGTCGTCGTCGTACGATTGGTTGACGCGGTGCGGGGCCCAGGGGGGACAAGTTATACTGTGTACTCAGTACGTGTATAGTTCGTATGATCCCCGAAGAGAGAAAAAAAACGCGACAAAAAAATTACAAAAAAAAAATCCGATACTGAAGAGTGCGATATTGTCATCAGCTCGAGCTTGTCTATCGCTCGCAAAAAAAAAAATCAAAGCTACCATTAAAAATAAAGATAATCGTACAGCGAAAACGGTTGATTTGTTTGTCAGAACGTTTCGTTTTCGCGGAAACGATGGCAGAATCGGGTGGAAAACGCGTTGGCAAAATTAATTAGAAGAAATGTTTGAATGCTGTAGTCAAAGGGTGGAGAGGGGGGCGAACGTTGATGAAGGAAGGTCGCGTATCAATCTTTTTGTACATAACGCGGTGTTTTTTTTCTCTATTTTCATTTGTACTATTTTTCACGAAGAAAGATATATTTACCATTTACAAAGGTATCGACATGTGTATTTGTTGTAGCGCAAATCACACACCTCATCTCACCCATCAACACCGAAGCTTTCGCGCGTCAAAAAATCCCAGTCAATTATCTCGCACATCCTCTCGAACCTCCGTAATCACCTTCAGCGACTTCTGACGAGATAATTCCAAACACTATACCACGTACTTCGGCGCATTTAATTAACCCCGTAGTCGACACCACACGCGGAGGGGGTACATCTACGTCTACGTCATTAGATACGATCTAGGGCTATTGTACGGAACGCCGAAGAATCTACGTTGAAATTGACCCGGCACATAGAACGCACCGATACCGTAAAAAGCCAAAATAGCGTAAAATTAATACCCGGCTCGTACCTCACCCCATGGACCATCGTTTTATCAGATAATTGAGAGATTTCGCTCTCCGGAGAGAGATACCCGGACGCGAGGTGAAATTGCAACGTTACGAGCAAAACCATTACATGTCTCTTAAGGTAACAAAGCCGTAGACCTTAAAAACACTCGAGCACGATAAAGAGCAAAGACGCCGGGAGAACGTTGCAATATGATCTAGTCTTTCGTGCTCTCTTCAACGAAGTACATAACGTACTAAACCTCGTTTTCGCGCCTACGCCCCCACGACGAACGAAGACGTACACGAATTACCTTTTTTTTTTCTGCACCCCAACTCCAGCCCCTTTGTCCGTCCACGTTCGACGTAATAATATCGAAAAGGAGAAAAAAAACGTTTAGTCGCAATTTTACCTCGTTCGAGCCTTCATTTTCGAGAGAAAAAAAAAACTGAAATTCACTTCATCGACGCGTTTGAACGTTCTCATTACCTCGTTATAGGTTTTATATTCCGGGTCCGTTGTCTCGGGACGAGGGGGCGATGTGTGTATTGAATTTACCACGGCGACGCGCCGAGGTAGCCGGGTGTACTATACGCGGGCTTCTTTTTACGATGAGAGGTTTTCCTCTCGATATTTTTTGCCTTTATTCTCTCCTTTGTCGTCTCGTTTAATTTTCTATATTCGATTCGACGTCGTACACGTCGTCGTCGGAATCGGCGCGCAATTTTTTTTTTACAGCAGGCTATCAAGCCCTACGCCTGGGCACACCGAAAAACGAACGTAGACGGTACTCCAAATACTAATTGATGAGTTTTTCGCCACTAAACCAGATCGTGATAAATATAAAATTCGACGATTATTCTCTGATAATGAAGAAACAATGTTGAAGGACTACTTGGTAACCGCCTGTAATTTGCATTTTGGTTTAACAACAACACCTCGAGAACCTTGGCTTATCAATGGGCAGTATCGCGAAATGAAGAACTGCCGAAAAAGTGACCGAAGAAGTCATGGCTTCTGTCATGTCCGCACCACATTCCTAATCTTAATTACTCTTTTCCAAAATCATATCAATTCTTTGAAACGTATCTTTTGTATATATTTCTACTAAAAATAATCAAGGTTACTATAATTAAGACAAAAACCATTTCTTTTGTTATTTTTAAGTCTATTGTTACCGAATTCCAAAAAACTATTAAAACCTTTTAACTATTTTATCCTATTCAAAACCATCTTATCTCTTTCTTAACTATCCTTTCAAACTATCTTATCTCTTTCTTAACTATCCTTTCAAAC
>QBDW01005600.1:0-19638 GCA_003261595.1 Maconellicoccus hirsutus | reverse complement strand
AAACCTTTTAACTATTTTATCCTATTCAAAACCATCTTATCTCTTTCTTAACTATCCTTTCAAACTATCTTATCTCTTTCTTAACTATCCTTTCAAACTATCTCATTAACTAAATACCTTCTAGAAAATTCTCCATTCCAACGTCCAAATTCCTATTCATATCCTTCCATATAAATACAAGTAAAATCAAGAAGGATCCTCAGTTTAGTTGAAGTTAGTTTCAGTTAAACTCAACGCAGTTAAAGTAAAGTTTAGCCTTAGCTCGGTTAGCAGTTCTCGATTGAGCAGACCTTAAAGGACAGTTCTCGATAGAGCAGCCATTGGCAAATTCCTAAGCTAGTTTTATATTTTATATATATTATATTTCATCTAAAATACAAGTTCATAAAGTACAATTGACTTTTCGTTCAGGCCACGACACTTCGCGAGAATGGTACAAAAGTTTTATGCATATGCATAAAGGTCTTTCATTTAGAACACCGGAAAACACGTCGATAGCGAGATTAAAGGCGTATAATACCGAATCCATAGATCAATTTTTCGCTAAACACATAGAAGTTGTTTGCAGAAATGAGTGACAAGCGCATCAAATTTACAATTTCGATGAAAGTGGCGTTTCTTCCGTTATGAAACCGCCGAAAGTTATAGCACCGAAAGGTCAAAAGCAAGTTGGATGTTGCACAAGCGCTGAGAAAGGAAGCCAAGTAACTTTTGGAGCATTTATCAACGGAATTGGTCAAGTTTTACCACCTATTTACATTTTCCCCGATGCTCGAAAACGTGATATTGCAACCTGCTTAACGAAGGGTCCAGCAAATTGCATAGGAATAACGACACAAAATGGTTGGATCACAAACGAAGTGTCAAAGCCACCTTAATGTTAAAATCCGTGAAGTAGAAACTTGGCAACGTTGCATGGGTGTCCGATGATAAGCGATGAAATACACTGAGGTTGCCAGATTGGGCTACTTGGCGCCAATTGGGCTACTCTGAGAGGTCATTTCGCTGCCAAAAATAAAGTTGGACTACTAATCGCAAATTGGGCTACTTGAACTTTTTTCAATATTGTATAAATAAAGATATAAAATTTGTTTATTTCTGACTGCCATTGTCAACACTGGTTAAAGAAAAAAAAACGAAACGAATACGAAACTATGTTTTATCTTGCGGTAAAAACCCATCTTTATATCGTAGAATTTCAAAAAAGAGGTTTACCTCATATTCACCTATTATTAACCTTAGAAGACGATCATAAACTTCGTGACTCCGACGATATTGACCAGGTTGTATCAGCCGAAATTCCCGATCCTTCCGAAGTTCTTCATCAGTTGGTTGCCAGAAACATGGTGCACGGTCCATGTGGCAAAAGTAATCCTTCAAATTCGTGTATGAAAGACGATACGTGTACGAAAAACTTCCCCAAAGATTTTTTGAATAAAACCAAAGAAAATGTTAACGGTTACCCACTATACAAGCGACCTGACAATGGACGTGTAATTGAAAAAACGGTAAATGGTGAAAAAATTTTAATGGATAACCGCGACATTGTGCCTTACAATCCTTACCTTTTGCATCGATTTCAAGCACATATCAACGTTGAGGTATGCTCAAGTGTGAAAAGTGTGAAGTACATTCACAAGTATGTTTACAAGGGACACGACTGCTGTAACATGATGATGGGGAGAAAATATGTGACCAAAAAATTGGACGCTTTGGGTTACACTGGGCGCTGAGTGGGGCGAGTTCACATCGCAAATATCTGGCAAGCCTACTGAGTTCAACGCGAACTCGTATTATTTCTGATGTAAATTTCTTTTTTCAACGTTTAATTACTCAAAATAAAATTTATTTGTGCCTAAATGTTGAAGAATACTGATTGTACATGGTGTTTATATGTTTTATTGTGCAAATAAGTATATTTAGTAATGAAGTTCCTTTAAAAACAGGTTCAATTCGTCTTCCATTGTTATCAGTCACTCTAATTTCGGAGTTTCATTTTACCGATGTTCAAATCTGTTGTAGTTCCTTTATTTCGAGAATTTTACTAGATGAAACGTGGTGAGTACATTCATTCGTTACTTAGGAGTTACGTTGCATTATTTAAATTTTGTGTTAGGAACGTTTTCCAAAATTTTCTAAATCATGACTAGGAAATGTTGCATCCCTGGTTGCAAGTCAAACTATTTGTCCGAGAGAAATCATAATAAGGAAAACTGTGGTGTAATTTTCACATTTTCTTTTCCAAAGAAATATGAAAAACGTCAACTTTGGATTAAAAAAATTCATCGAGACGAATGGGAACCTACAAAGAATAGTTTTGTTTGCGCTAAACATTTCGATCCAACTGAAATTCAGCTTGTCGAACGCTTTCTGCACAAAGATGAAAACGTTATTGAAGTGCCACTTCGGTATCCGAGATTGAAGAAACGAGCATTTCCTCACATTTTTGAAAATTTACTATCGTATCTCATCACGCCTGCTCCAACCCAACGAACAGACCCTGATAAGCGTAGACAAGAAGAACTGATACGTTTCAGTATTGTGTATAATGGAAATGGCATAATGACGTGTAAAACACACCATGATAAGAGTTTTCAAAATGGTTTTAGCAACATTCAAGAATGTCGTGCTGAACACTTTTTGCAAAACTGTTAACGATTCAGTTTCAAATGACAAAGCTAACAATAAAAAACGGAAATTGCAAACTTTGACTCAAGGTAATACTACAGATGAGCCAACAACTAAGAAATCGAAAACTCAGACCAAAGTTGGGGTGCCAAATGTTATGAAATCAAAATCCATGAAACCAAAAGTGTAATTTTTAAGATTTGGTGTTTTTTACCTGGTGTTCTTTTTACCTTGTTCTTTTTTCAGTAGTATTAAGTTTTTCTTTTAATGTGTTGTGGATGGTTTTGTTAACCAATTAAACATACAGCTTTCAAAGCGCTTACATAATAAATTATAAACTTTTGTTGGTGATTTATTATAATTCATTAGCATGAAAATGATTCTCATTTCATGTTTCTAGTTATTTTTCATAGCAACCAATAGGTACCTATTACCTAATTTGTTTTTTTAATTGAAAATAAAGAAATTGATAAATTAATTTACTACTTGGAAAAAGGAGATAAAACGAAATTGAGTAGTAAAATAATTGGAATAAAAAAAGGTAACAAAATTGAATAATTCAGTATGCCAATATTGCAGGTAACACAATTTTGAATCAATTTTAATCAAGCAAGGAACCAAAATTTTTGCTCCCCCCAAATTTAGAAAAATACCTCAGCCAACAGTGTCCCTCTTCGGGCGCCATAATATTTATGTGATGCGCAACTACGCATACATTTTTGTTTTCATCGTTTTATATTTTAGACACATTTAGAAATTATAATCGAAATTTCGAAGAACCGAAATCTCTTCGATATTCACAAAATTAAACTTTGGACTTGAATTTTCAAAAATTTATTTAATACAATTTTGAATCAATTTTAATTAAGCAAGGAACCAAAATTTTCCTAACCTACTCGAATGATATTTGCGTAGCATCGGCCACCAGACAACATAAAATGCGGTGTTGCCTTTTTACTTTCACGGCTTTCAACATTAAGGTGGCTTTGGAAGTGTTTATCGAAGTCGTAACGCATTTCCAAAAATATATCCATGCCAATGAGAGTAATCCTTTATTACTTCTGATGGATAATCATTCAACTCATGTCACAATAGAAGCCATAAATTTCGGTGTTTTCAATGCGTAAAAATAGGTGTCCAAACTATCCACCTAAGAGGGGTAGGGTACTTTGGACAATAAAGGTCACTCAACAAAATTGAGATTCATTCAAAGGCTGAAATGGTAAAAAAACTGTAATCATCGCACTTTGTAGCCAGCCAAAAGTCCACTCTATCTAATGCCGCTAAGAGCAGCTTCCTATACCAAGTACACTTGAAGAAATTCCAAAGAAAGTAAAAACAGTCCAAAGTATCCACCCTCTTCCCAACATTTTCGGGGGTACAATTGTGGTATAGAAATACCACCTCCTAAAAGATTTTTTTTTCGTTTTTTTACAATTTTTGGTCTATTAAGTCTTAGCATCAAAATTGATTTTTTTTTATATACGCAATTCCATTATCCGAACTCGTTTCCTTACCGCTTCTTCCCTTTCTCATGTTTCTTCCCCTCCCTGGTGAGTACATATGATATACAAACAGCTAGAATATGTTAAGAAAGAAGTTTTTATCGTTATCTTTTTCTCTCCGAATAGAAATGCTTGTGTTCTATGCTCGAATATAATTTTTCGTTCATTTGAATTTTATTTGTAATTTTAAACAAGTGCACAAATTGGGATTTTGAAGGAAGTCAGTTTCGGCTGAAAGGGCCCAGGTAATATTTTACTCAACGTGACGACCCCTTTCTGAAGTACCCTCTTCGAACTATGTAACTTTCGCGGATCCCAGTTTAGGCACTTGCCCCTCTGGTCTGATATTTGGACTTTGTTCCAAGCGAACAAAGGTGGTAAGTGTCTAAACTTACCCCTTCCCATTTTCAAATTATGGACTTTGTTCCATCCTCAAAATTAACATCTCGAAAAGGCACTTAGGCTCCGTCAACTCTACAGCTCACGTAGGTCAAGTGTCAAGTTGGCTGTAGGACAAACCGTCTTTGTCAAGACGCACTACTTATCTATTCACGTAAATAGGTTTAGCGCGAAGTTAGCTCCAAAATTTACTGGCCCTTATATTGTTAAAAAAGAATTGTATCCCAATTATTACGAACTTACCTTGAAAATCAAACCCAAAAGAAACCGTTAGGGTGAATATTCGAAACTTGAGACATTGAGGGATGGTGTTTTATGGGCCAGTTACTCAAGGTATTATGTTACAACGTTGAACCTCGGGTAAAGCGAGTAGGGTAGTGAGGAGGTCTCAGCTTCCAGCCAACGCAGACTCGCCGCCAAGCAGCCAAAGTGAGGCTAATAGCGGTATAATGTCTAGTATATGTATGGTCTTGGAAGAATTGGATTAAACGAGGTGGACACAGTACAGACCAGGATTAATGAAACGGGTGTTATCCTGGAGCGAGCCGAAAACCTGGAGAAACTCACGGCGATGGAAGCAAAAGTAGATCAATTATTCGAGTTTGCCAGATTCGACCGAGCACCTCATCAGGCTGAAGGACCCGAGGAGTTTCTGGCTGAACAATACGATGAGCCGACTAAACTGAACCCGGAGATCTGTAGTAGCCAACTTGATGAGGTATCCATGTCCGAAGAGAATTCCAGCGACACAACGGAGGTACAAACCGAGGTAACCGAAATATTATTTTCGTCAAGTGGTTCGGAGGCCTCTGTTGTAACTGCCATCCCGTCGAGAATGCGGATGACCAAACAAGTCGATATAGAAGGCCAAATCGTTCAAATAATCAACTCAGCCCTCCCTCGTTTGGAGAAGCTTAGCCCATTCCACCAGCAGTTATTCTTGACGAATACCACAAAAACAAAGTGGTTCAGCGAAGAAGATCTAATTTTATTATACATGAATCACCCAAAAGCAGTAGAAGAAACGCCTTCGCGGAGAATTCAAAGTAAAACTTTCAACGAGATTACAATTTAAAATTTATAAAAAACAATGATGTTACTAAACGTAATTAATAATGGTACAATATAATCAGTCGTAGAAGTGGTATAAACATAATACCTTATTTCATATTTTTCCTAAGATAGTTAAGGGAGATCTAACCGTTTACTTCAGTAAGGTACGAAATGATGTCCTTGAAACGAATTCGATTTTACGAGTTAGGTTAGAAGATGCAATTCCAAGTGTACCCAAGTGACTCCTATACCACTCACAAGTGTTTCAAGTTGTGTCCTGAAATTGCTAACATCTCCTCAGAGGTGATATACGAGTAACTCAAAACGCTACAAGAAAGGTACCCGATGCGATTGAAAAAGATTGCATTGAAAAACTGTCATGGATGTGCGCCAGGGACCTCCGTTCTTATAAAATTGTAGGAGGAGAAGGATTCAAAAATCTTGTTAAATTCACACTAGAAACTGGAGCAACAATGGGCATTGACTACATCGCGGAAATGGAGGTATGAAGACTCCAAAAAAATCGCAAAATAATCTAGAAAAGTCCAAGAGGTGCTCGACACCGAAGTGAAGAAAATCATGGGGTGTAGCCCTAGGTCTCTTCATCCCTATGGGAGTTTTCTTTGGCTACCCTTGTCAGAAATTTTCTTTTGGACTAAATTAAAATAAACACCATGCGGGATGTCGTATTCAAAAAATTAAGTAGTCACGGGGTAACCGCTTAGACTACAGGTAAAATTTAAATGTGGGGGTTTTTCCCAAAATCCAACTCCTTTCAGAGTTTTCGCTATTCTATGACATTTCACCTCAAAACACCGGGCGAGGTTTTGAATTTCAACCCTTCATTTTCGATATTCGGTACTGACAAATAATACGAAACGAACTAAACCATATGTTATGCTGCTACGAAACACGTAGGATGCCACGAAATAAACCTCTTTTTTTTCCAACTAGTGGTCACACTGTCATAAATAATCATCTCGCTGTACCGTACTAGGCCCCAATAAAAGCGAAGCCCCCTCCGAAGGCAAAACGAACGTAAACCACACGATCGTTGATTTTTATCAATTTGGAATTCCACAACGTACGCGTTCTCGTTACTGAAACTACGAAACGAAACGTTCACGTCAAATGCGAGAAATTGATATCCTACTACTCTCAAATTGAAAAGACGTTCGTAGACCGGGTGTTTAATTTCACTACTTCTACGCCGCGAATTTCTTCGATTCGCGATACTCGTCCGCTTCGGTAAGCAAACACGGGAGCTCGAAAAGAATGCCAGACAGGTAAACGAGCCTCGACATATATCGGTTTTTCTACATTTCCAACGTCTATGGAGAAGGTTCGCGGGCTGGTAATTTAATCGTCGACGCGCGTATTTCGGCGGCTGCGAAGTTTCCACAACGGAGAAATTACCATCTCCGGCCTCCGCGCCGCCGTCCTCACTTACGCCAACTTTAATTCGAACCTGTATAAAAGGACGATTAAAACTACGGCGAATTAATTCGCCGTATATACGGCCCGCCTCCGCGAATACGTATTGTGTACGTGCGAAGTTTCGACACGCTAAATGGCCCGTGCTAAAGTTAGCGAATAAATGCCGCCAAAAGGCGAGAAAAGCTCGGTAATCGAAAACGCCAGGCGAATCGTTATGTATTGGAAACGGATGCGAGCGCGCTTAATTATGGTAAACCCTCCTGTCCCGAAAATTTCCATCTTTTATACAATTTCCAAAAACCCTTTATCCTGCGTCGATAAAAGAAAAAAACAACACCACGATTGCTAATAAATATCGAAACCGTGGAGTATTGCCCCCTCCCCCCTTCCGGTGGTATTTGCAATATGTAATAAAAAATTGAAGAAAAGAATAAAGAGGGCCAAGATGAGAACAAAGAACACTCGTGTACAGCGTGTTCTGCAACCAGCGCAGCGTCCCCGCAATGCAGCTACCCAAACTACACAAGTGCATGGATGTTCGCCGACATCAATTTTTGAAGGGGCAAAATTATGCATAGCGCAGCGTCCCTACAATGCAGCTACCCAAACTACACAAGTGCATAAATGTTCGCCGACATCAATTCTTGGAGGGGCAAAATTATGCATAAGGTTGTCAAAATTTGCCTAATTTGAAGGAACTACAATCTTTTTTTTCAATTTTTCAATTCTCTACTCCTTTTCTAAATGACTGATGCTCCTCAAATTTAGAAGTTGCGCAAAACAACGTTACCTTTTCACTTCGCAGTTGAAGTCGGCAAACGTATATACACTTGTGTAGTTTGGGTAGCAGCATCACGGGTTTGAAGGCGGTCCACTGGTTGCAAAACACCCTGTATGTGTGCATCAGCATCTAAATAACTTTAATAAATTTTAATAATCCTCTATCTCCCTAATTTTTAGCATTTCAACACCCCCGAGAACACCACTGTCCCAAATTAACCCACTCGCTACTCCCCCGAAACCCTAAAACCGCCACAAAATTCACCCCCAACCCTAAGCCCCTCACATGATAGTACTAACCACACAATTCGCCGATATTCACTACGAACACATCCGGGCGCAAGTAACACGCCGAATTCCGATAAGAGAAAAACTTCGCAGCATCATCGACGCGCGCTCATCCGTCGAAGCGGCGTCGCGACGCACGTTTTCCATCGTATCAGCAAAACTACACAACTCGTAGATCGAATTTAATTGAACCAATTTTCTGACGTTTAATTCCCCAAACAATACTCCTTCTGTTATGTTCGTTTCTCGGAATAGGTATTCCAACTCGCGTCTCGACGCCCGACCCGGAGCGCGGCAAAAAGTAGTCTCATTAAAAAACTTTGCTCTTTTGAAAACCGTCTTTCAATTCAGCGAGTTTTTTACCTCGCGAAACTTTTATGCGCTCCTAAATGAGGCAAAAATAACGCCGCTTTGTGCGAGACAAACGAGCGTATAAACGAGAAAAGTCTGCGAACGAGAGATTCGCCCGAGTCTTATTAACGTTGCGTGACTAATTGCGACTTCGGCATCGTCGTTATCGTCGCTTCGGCCGAACATCGCTAATTCCAAATTCTCCCCATCCGTCGCCCGCCATCCGCCAACCGGAGTTTCTTAATTTTCGCGAATTTATACACACCACGTTCCTGTAAATTAAACTCGTCGCTAAAGTTACTTCATATTCAATTTGTTTTCAGCGCAAATTATCGAATTCGAATGCGATGATCAAGATGTGATTAACTCTGTAATGTCGCTTGAAATTACACACAATTGTCAAAATGTTGTGAAAATCGTTCAAAGTTGTCCAGTATTTGTTCAAAATTGCATAACAGTTACACAATACGATTAAATTGACGAAAAACATTGCCAAAACGATGTTAAAATTGCTTAAAATTGTTCAACATCTGTCAAGAAGGGCAAAAAATTGTCAAAAGGTTGATAAAATAGCTCAAAAATGATCAAAATTCCATTAAAATTACCTAAAATACCACGAAATTGTCAAAATGTTGTCAAAGTTGTTCAGTATTCGCTCGAAATGAGATAAAAAATGTTAAAACGTTGTTAAAATTAATTAATATTTGCTAAAAACTACACAAAAGTTATGCAGAACGTCCAAATCGATGAAAAATTAGTTTAAAATTGCAAAAAACTACTAAAATATTGATAAAATAATTTAAAATCAATCAAAATTTGTCTAGAATTGTTTAAAATTGCACAAAATTGTAAAAATGTCGCTAAAACTGTACAAAATTAGTCTATATTTGCTCAAAACATCAGAAAAACTGTTTAAATGTTGTTAAAATAGCTTAAAATCAATTAAAATTTATTAAAAATCACGGAAAATGGTCAAACTGTTGTTAAAATTGTTCGATATTTGCTCAAAATTGCATAAAAATGGTTAAAAGATTGCTAAAATAGTTTAAATTTCGTCAAAATTTACTCAAAGCTACGTAAAATTTTCATAATGTTGTTAAAATTGTTCAAAGTTGTTCGATATATGCTCAAAATTACATAAAAACAGTTTAAATGTTGTTAAAACAACTTAAAAAATTCTTCTAAAATTACAAAATGTTGTTAAAATTATTCAGTTATTTGCGCTAAAGTTGTGCTAAACGATTAAATTGATAAATAATTAGCATAAAATTGCATAAAAACCGTTAAAATGTAGTTAAAATAGTTAAAAATGTTGAAATATTGTTGAAATAGAGTAAATTCAAATCATTTTCACAATAGTTTGACAACTTCAAGTATTTTTAAGCAATTTCAAACAAATTTCAAATTTCTTTAAACTACTTTAACAACATTTTACAGTTTTTATACAATTTTATGCAAATTATTCATCAATTTAATCGTTTAGCATAACTTTAGCGTAAATATCAAACAACTTTGAACAATTTTAACAACATTTTGACGATTTTGCGTAATTTTAAATAAATTTTGATTAATTTTAAACTATTTTAACATTTAAACAGTTTTTCTGATGTTTTGTGCAAATATTGCACAATTTTGTACAATTTTAACGACATTTAGACAATTTTGAAATATTTTTATAGTATTTTAACAGATTTTATGAGAGAATTTGAGCAAATATTGAACAATTTCAACAACATTTTGACTATTTTGCGCGATTTTAAACGAATTATGATCAGTTTTAAGCTATTCTAACAACATTTTGATAGTTTTTTGTAACTGTAACCAAATTTTATCATCGATGTATTCGTTTTGTACAACTTTTATGCAATTCTGAATAAATACTTAACAACTTTAAATGCTTTTGACGACATTTTGGCAATTTTGTTTTATTTCAAGTAATTTTAATCAGTTTAAAACAATATTTTGACAATTTTCAACAATTTTTAAGCGCATTTTTCGTCAAATTTCACCTATTTATACAAATTTTATGCATTTTTTCCGAATACACTGTGATTTAAATGAATTTCCAGGGATGGAAGATGAGCTGAGCGAAGTTTTTGAAAAATATTGATAAATCGCTATCTATGACGTAGGGTCGGAGTGGTGTTGATGGCCGAAACAAGGGCAGCACAACCACGGCACACGCCCCTAGAAACGAGAGTAACGTTTGGAGAACGAAACTGGTTCACAGGTAATTCCATGTTTGGCGGCTACTGGCAACACTGCTTAGTACGTTTTCTTAAGTTTATACCGATTAATGAGTCTACCGAACAGTTTTCACGGTTTTTGTACACAGATAGCGCCACCTAAACCGGTTGAACGAAACTGCACCGAACCACGCCATCTCTTTGCAATCTCCGCGACTGCGCACACACCCAATTCGTACCCTCATTCACTGCGGAATAACTTGCACAAAGGCTTTCACGGTGAAAAGGGTTAGACTCGAATAAAGACGAAACGGCTTAGACGACGCATTACGTCTATAAAATATATAACATCGGCAAGATATACGACTTACGGCGTCGCTTTTTGAACTCCATTTATAAATAGAGGAAATAGCGGTGCTCGTTTGTAGGTCGACATTGTGTTCGGTTGTCGATTAAAACGAAATTAACGACGACTCGGCGAAATGTCGCGCTGTTGCGTTTTATAATAAATGTATTTCCACACCATCGAAATAAGATTACATTGTGCCGCCGCGCCGTATATACAGTATACACGTATACTTGAACCCTCGACGAAAACAAACCTCAATAGAAACTTCATCCTTTCGTCTCTCACACTCGAAAAATACAAAAGTCGAATACGAAGAACATCTTATAACAACGCATTCGAGTACAGTAAACGAAAATAATGTTTTTTTTATACTTATATATATATATAATAAACGTTCACGCCGCGTGGTTTTTTCGCTTCGCGTAAAAAACTTTTTTTACGTATTTTACGCTGCAATCAATGGCGACGGCTTGCGAAATACACCGTCGTTCTATTGTATACGCCATAAATCAAACGTACGAGAGGCGAAATTGTCTGGAAACTTTTGATTTCTCGGCTTTGATTAAAAAATATCAAAGTTTGTAAAATATAACGATCGTCGTTTCACGTTGTAAAATTCTCAATCGATATTTTTAGGTATTACGAAAATTAAACTATCTACGTGGCGCCGTTCGAGCAAAAGAAAAAAAAATTCCCATCAGATACATAAATATAAACGCTATAAAGACGATACAACGCGACGTGCCCAGTTCGGACGACGATACGACGAATAAATTGGGCGCGATTTTCCGAGAAAAAAAATCCTCCAGCTAACGAGAAACAAAAAAGAATGAAAAAAATGGTGTCTGGGCAGAATCATACGATACGTTTTCGCAGCGACCTTCGCGCAGTAGGCCCGAAAAACGATACGGTTTATAGTTCTGCTGGTTTCGACAACACACGCGACAGTTGTTTTCCGATTGAATTTTGCACTAATACTCGAATTTCCATCGTGGTCGGATTTTATAATAGAAAGAAGAAAAAAATGTAAAGAATCGTCAAAAATCCCAACTTTTTGTGTTAGAAAGTTCGACGAAAATAACCTCGTTCATAAGTCGAATTTCTTTTGAAAATTCAAAAAAAAAGCTTCGTAGCGCAATCCGGTTTTTTATGAACAATACCACCACAAAGAAACATTTTTCTAATTGTTCTACAAGAGGTAAGATTTGAAACCGTTAAAAGAGCTCAAAAATCATAATTTTTGAGGCTGAGAAAAGGGGAGGAGGAGGTGAAAGGTACATGCCGAAGCACGACCTCCTAGGTCAATTTGAGTAGGGGCTGCAGTCATGACGCAAAATTTTTCAAGGTCAAATAATGAGGGCCTTTCCCTCCTAAATGGTTTAGGACGTTGATTTTTAGATATGTAGTACATATTTTGATGCTCTATCGATTGGTTTATGTTTTTGCCGTTTTTGCGTTTTTTTCACCCCTCCCCCACCCCTTTGAATAAAGTGACTAATCTAAATTTTGATCCAAAGTCATCCCCACTCCGGTCACCACGTGGGCTCGCCAAAAGAACCCTATTACTCGAATTTGAACTTTTTTTTGTTGAAACCGACCCGAGTAAAACGTCGAAAATAAATTATTGGAGGGCTTCGCTCCCTGAGCCGCTTTGCGGCCCCAATCCCCGACGCTGAGCGAAGCCAGCGAGTTCCGAGGGCTGGTCCGTAATGAATTTTTTAGAACATAAGGAACTGAAACCGTATTGGATCCAATCCGGGATTGTGGAGCTTCGGCCCGAAAATACCTGCAGAAATGAAATTGTACGAAATTGTGTATTGAGCCTCACAAAAGGTGAGAACTTCTTGAAACTCCCCCTCCCTCTTGAAAAATTACCTACTCACGTCCCTACGCAAAGTTTCGTAGGAACCGAAACTTCGACCACTCAAACTTACTTTTTGATTTTTGACAAGTTTCCAAAAATAACTGGTAATTTGAAGCAAGGTTATTTTCCGAAACTCTTCCTCTCCACTTTGAAGAATCAATTAGTTACGCCAACGGGCAAAATTTCACCAAAGTTGATTTTTCAATTTTAGGCAAATTTTCAAAAATCAACATCAAAATTTTAATATTATTGAAAATTTAAATCAAATTAAAAAATTGAGTAAATTTCGAAGAGCGGCTTAAAATTACATTCGCTGAAACGAAATTCAGCTTTCATTTATTTCTTGCCAATTTTCATAAATTTAGTTAAAATATAAGATCACGTCTCTTTGGAAAAGTATACCCAGGAAATTGGGAAACCGAATAAACGAATAGGCGAATTGGAAAAAGATTTGGTAAGTAAATTATCACTTTTCTGCCTCTTTCAGGTTATTAATTGATTATTGCATGCTTTCAAAAATGTCTTAATTATATGATAATTCGTTGCTTTGACGATATTAACGATTTCAGAAAGAACGTGACGATGTCACATTAATCCTAAAGATATGTTTTCGTATTGAGGAACTTGAACGAAAATTTCTATCCAACTGCGCAGTGCAAAATCTCGACGCGATAAATGTAAAATCATTCTCAATGATACCTCAAGTTTTTATAGTAGCAATATCGAATTATTTACATTTAGAAACGCCGCTTCACACACTCCACAAGATGTTTTTATTGATACGGTAAAATCCGTTTTACAGTGCAATATGCTCAAGTTAGCATTTGTAAGGCTTTAATTGATGCTGGTATGACACCCGATGAGGTGAAGGTTCGCGTAGTAAGTTCTACATTATCCCCCATTATGTTGCCATAGTTTATGATAAATCGACTATAAAATGATTTAGAATGAGATTAAGTAATAGCTGCGTTAAAAATTTTTAATAAATTCTGAATTTTTCATTACACAACGAAATTTAAAAAATATCTCTCGAGGTAGCCTACGGCAATTATTTGGAAACCTGGATAATTCAATTGAGACGCCTGAAAATTAACGGGAATCAGGCTTTCTGCAACTCGATCTCATATAAGTGGCTTTCGAAGTATTTGAAAAATTCTGGAAGAAATGGAAATCGCACTGGAGACTCCAAAATGGTTCATCACTGCGACATGCGGATTCGATACGTTTAAATTGAGAAAAAAAAACGTAACATTTTGCGTAATTTTGATTGATTTTTCAAAATATTCCGTATTTCAGCGTAATAAAAATTTTGATAATTTCAATTTTTTGAAAATTCGCCAAAAATCGACAAGTAAACTTGGGCAGCCGAAATTTCAGATCTGGAAGTTTTTCGAAAAGCAATTTCCGTAAATCCGACTTTACTCAAATCCTAATCAACCACCTGAAGAGGTTCATTTACAAAAAAACTGTTCGGAAATAAGATTCAAAAATTATTTTAAAATTCACCCACCCCCCACCCCATCCATCATCTTTCACCAATAATTCAATTATACGAGAAAAAATACATATAAATTATCAATTATTCGTACAACGGCAACACTGATTATTAAATTATTTCAAAATTCACCACTCCCCTCCTCCTCTTTCTCCGATGATTCAACTATACGAGAAAAAAATACACGTAAATTATTAATCATTCGTTCAACGGCAACACTGATTATTAAATTATTTCAAAATTCACCACTCCCCTCCTCCTCTTCCTCCGATGATTCAATTATACGAGAAAAAAATACGCGTAATTATTAATTATTCGTTCAACGGCAACACTGATTATTAAGTCGAAAACTTCAGATCTTTTCCTCATCTCCAACTGCATTGCACAAGAAATAAAAATTCGTAACAAATAGCGAGAAGTACTGGATAAAAAGGTGGAGAAGGGGTCAAGTTCAATAAAAATTGGGTTGGTACGCAGCTACGCGAAAATCTGAGCACTTAGCTCTGGTAATCATAACACGGTCATAAATGTCGCCAGGTTTTATTTCATCGTTAATTTTTTTCCCCCAAATCCTTCTATTTTTAAAAATACCACGTTTATTTTCCAAATCGCCACGACTGCTATCAAAATATCGCCACAATATCCCCTTCGTTTTGACGTACTCGTACAATTCATCCTCACACCTGCATCATCGAGCAAAACCCCCACCCCCGACGCCCCCGGCGACGCGGCCGAAAACTAGGTACTCTATTAGACGAAGGCGAAAAGCGTTATTTATATACGTACTTACACTTCGTCTTTCTCTAACGATTCGTTTAAATCTTGCAGTCAAAACAGACTTAGCTTATTTGGCTTTTATCGCTGCGAAAAGTTTATCTTACTAAATCAAGCAATTTCTTCAACGCCCTTCGGCCATTTATCAAAGCTCGAGTTATCTTCGGCTCGCAGCGTTAAAACTTGCCGAAGGTATTTTCAAACGGCGTATAACAAGATCGCAAAAATTAAACGCAACGATTTGCGCAATTTCGAAAAAACTCTCGACTCCGCCGTTTCACGAGGAAACCATCGATTTAAATACCAATAGCTATTTAAAAATATCACGTAAAATATTTACCTTATATTTCAGCAAATTCTCGGCTTTGAAATATATATACGAGGAAAAAAATGGCTTCCACGTGGAAAAAACGCTTATATCTACAAATAATCCGAGCGCTTTAATAACCGAGTATGGCGAAGCGGAATTAATATGATCATTTCGTTAAATGGAATCCGCGCTTCAGATAAAGAGTGGCGAAATACCATTTTCGTCGGATATTCCGCGCCTTCTTTAAAGCCTCCGGCGTAATAGATTATTTCATATATGACTGAATTTCATTTCGGCCACGACGCGACGACCGCTTTTTCCGACGCGAAAGAGCTTTTTCATTATTAAATTAACGAGAGAAAAAAAAACACCACACGTTACGCCACGATACTGCCAACGACGACTGAAAAAAATCATCTACTTCCCTCGCTTTATCGCCGTCGGTGTCGATAACGAACAAAAAAATGCACACGAGGCAGTTATCATAATTGAAATTCCAACCGATGGCTACGCGAAAACCGCTGAAATTGCAAGTGTTGAGGAAATACGTCGTCCAAATGAAACACGATAACGATTTTTTTCATTTCGAAATCCTTTATCGCGTATTTAGCGATTATTCTTATCGCGATTTTACTCTGATACAGCAACGAATCGGCGTATTAAGCGATATTCTGTTATCTTTTCCCGTGTCTAGGCGGTTAGTCGACATGTTGATTATAAAATAAAATATCACGTCTCGTTGGCACAAACTTGCCATCGTATCGTTAGATTGGGCTACACGCGATGAAACGGAGGAGGGGAGGTGATCATAAGTACGATATGGCTCCGTAATAATATAACAAAATCACGAGAAAAACAAAGTCCTACCTGCAAGCTGGGATGGCATCCTAACTCCAGGAGAGTTTTCACGACGCTGCCATGGCCTTTGTTCACAGCTACATGCAACGCTGTCTGTCTCCTTTTATTTCTCGCGTTCAAATCCGCTCCGGCGCTGGCCAACAGCGTCATGACTCCTGGTTCGTCACCGAATGCGGCATGATGCACCGCACGATCTCCGTCTTTGTCCTGGAAACGAAAAATGAAAAATATTACATCAAATGTCTTCCAATTCGACGTGATTTCCGTGATAAAAATTTCCGCGGATTTGAAAATATTCATGAAAATAATATGAAATTTATTCGAAAAGAAACGAAAACATACCTCCACTTCCACGTCGGATTTGTGGTGCAGAAGTAACTTGATTACTTCGAGATGACCATTTTGGGAGGCCGCCTGTAACGCGGTGTAACCTCCGAATACGCCATTCACGTCGGCATCGGTACGTCTAAGGCATTCGTCGCATTTTTGTATATCTCCGATGGCGGCCGCCTTCACAAGCTCTTCGTTTACATCGCCGGTGATATGAGTTTCGAATAATTTTTTCAACAGGACGCTTAATCGTTCTAAGAAAAAAGGATTTTAAATATATTATCGCCAAAGTCGAATAAAACAATACGAAGGTCTTCGTGTAACAAAAAAGAATAAAAAGCAAACCTCCACTGGAAGACCCCGCGAGGCTACCATCAGCTGAAGCAACTTTAGTAACCGCCAATGGATTATAAGTCCACGATGTTCCGCAAACGTCAACTTTCAAATCATTATCTTGATAGATTTGTAACACGCAGCCGATTTTGCCCAAAGTCTGAAAAATAATTAAATTTTGTTAAAATCGTAATTAGCAAACAAAAATCGGAAAATGAAGCGATACGTACCGGCGCCATAGCATCGGCCCATTCACCATGGCCTCTTTGAAGAATCTTGATTTGTTCAGGATCGTTGCATATTTGTACCAAATCTCCGACGGCGAATTGTTGCGGCGTCAAGTTAACATCTCCGCTGATACCTGCTGCTCCGGCGGTCAGCGAAACTGGTACTTTGGTGAGTACAGCAGGATTGAAAGTCCATCTATAAATAAGATTAGATTATTGCAAAATGTCCGGCATAATAATGCGTAAAAATATCGATTAAATTAACCTGTTGCCACTTGGATATCGTACGACGATATCGTGATCTTCATCGATACCAACAACACTACCGGTATTGCCCAAACATTCGAACATTCCATCTGTCCATCCTCCATGACCTTGTTGTAGCGACTGAACGATCTCCAATTCTAAATCTACGTTTACCTAGATAAAGAAAATTGATTATTCGCGAATACTAACGAGATAAAACACCAATCAAGATGAACTTACTTGATCTCCAACGTGAAAATTAAATGCACCACCCCTCGACGAACCTTGTTCTCCGAGAACTGGCAAATGATCGCGATAAACCGTTATCCCTTTAGCATCGCTAACCACTTTCAAATCAGCCTATGAGAATAAGAAAATAAATCACAAAACGAAGTTTCAAGAAAATTACATAAAAAACACCTTACCATGCCTTCGAAACCAACACGATACAAATTTTTGGCGCCATTATCCCAAACAACATACGCAGCTGATCGTAAACTCGCCGCTGACCAATCTTGAATTTCGTTCACTTTACCGCGTCTTCCGTTACCACCGTCTTGATCTTCCCATTGCCAATCAATTCCGCGAACTACTCTGGCACCGGGGAAGATTCCTCGAACTGTTATTTTCTTACTCTTACGTCGAGGATCTAATAACGCTCTGTAAACGAAATAATTAATACGATGCAATTTAAATTACAACGAAGAAATGCTTACCTTTCACTCCCGGGAGTTGTGATTCTAGCGAAACGATGCCGTAACACGTGTTTCTCGCCGTGGTAACAAATACTACATAGATCGTAATTTCTGCAATCGACGCATTTCCAACGAATACCATAAATCGGCTGTTGTCTACATCCGTCACACATTGTGCCGTCATGTTTGACTCCTGAAAAAGCACATAGCTATTCATCTTTTTCAACTTGGCAATACATAACAACGATAAAATTACCTGTAGGAGCACTGTCAAGTATACGCAAATCAAATGCCACAGAACAACGATAATTAGCCGCCGTTCCATTATCCCACATTACGACTACTTCCTCGGGAGATTCAAAATTACGCACTGTACCGACGTGCCCATCGCCACCGTCCTATAATTAAAACGTGATAGCAAATTTGAAACATGCGTAAACAACTAAACAATAAACACATACAAAAGGTAATAAAGATGAATCCAAAATTCACTCACCTGTTTACCCCATTTCCAATCGGGACCACGAATAACGCGAGCACCCACACCTTCCATCATAAAACGATTACATCGATTGGACGGGGCTCTCTCCATATTGGAAATTTCAACTTTTACCAACACGTGAAGTTTCGCATTGTCGAAAGAAATCTGCGAAATAAGGGAAACCGTGAACCCAAGGGATGATGAATACGTTCATATACCGCGAATAACACCCACGAGTTGAGCTTTAACCGGTAAAGCCCACATTAACACACGAAATTCGAGATGAACGCGAAACATGGTTGATCGAGAAAACCATACCGAAATACGACGCAATTCGGCATTTCAGCCATAACATTCCGATTATTTCAACTATTCAGCTCTTCTCTTGATTTCTTTTGCTCAAAAGTTGGCTCGAAATAACTTGAAAGCAAGGCGTAAAATCGTTAGGTTGTGTGTTGTTTGTGTTCATACGTCACGTCGCTACATTGTATAAACTACCAACCAATGAAATGCCAGACAAGTCAGATTTGGGTTTTTGTGTTGCTTGTACTCCTACGTGACGTCACTACTATTGTATCAACTACCAGCCAATGAAATGCCAAATGAGTCAGATTTGGGTTTTTCATTTTTTTTCAGCGATAATAAAATAGTAAAAAGAATTCTACGATTACGAATTCATTGTTGAAAATTTATTGAGTACAATTAGATTGAATCAATTTTGCCTCTATAATTGTATCTTCATATCAATTATTTCAGTATGTTTCAATATTCGGCTAATTTTAAGAATATTAAATAATACCATAGATTAACGTATACAAAGATAGCCCACTGGTATAGCAAAATGATTGCGCATAAAAAGCTGAATAACCGCTATGACGATAGATAGCGTTACTAATATTTCGTGATTGTAAACGCGTTACATACCACTACTCCACTGCTGCTTCGTTTGCCATCAGCTGATCGGCGTTTAGTGCGTTAACGCCAATCAGCTGATCACGGCTGCTGAAGCACTTTTTCCAGTATGTAGGGCTCGTTTGTTCGATATTTTT
>QBDW01005599.1:0-30417 GCA_003261595.1 Maconellicoccus hirsutus | reverse complement strand
GGATATCGTAAATCAGCAGGCGAGAGGGTAGCCTAAAGTGATGGGCGACGGTGACGAATAGGTATCTTAGCGTCACGTTCATCATAATGTTTTTTTTTTCATTTTTCAATTTCAGTAGATCGATAGTAATAATACCTAGTGTATAATTGAAAATTTCGCTAGGGGGGCAAACATGTCTGTCAGGGGGGGCATTGCCCCCTTTGCCCCCACCTGGCTACGGGGCCGTAGTATGTAAATATTTTCTGTTGTTAAATGTGCATGGCAATTTGAAATGAATGTTGAAACTTGAAATACATAAATGCATTGTGTCTCTTATTCTTGTTGAGAACTTGTGAAGAAAAATTAACACTTGAGTTACGCATTCTGTTGTACTTGCAACTATGCATTTTCATCGATTTTGTGTAATTAAATAACAAATAAGTTCGTGTGTAAAATTTAGAAACATAAAGGAAAAATATGATTTAATATGGGCGTACATGATGTTATTAGTTTAATAGGTATGCTAAATTTTGCAAAAATGAAGAAGTATGGATTTGGCTACCGGCTAGTGATTACTAAAAGAAGTGCTAAGTTCTGGACACATTAAAAAAGATCATGTCCAAGTTGCATAACTACAATCGTGTGATTTTCGAAAAATTGCATTATTTTTACAGTTTGCAAATCTAACAAAACTACCATGGAATATGCAACATGATAAGAAAAATTGAGAACAGTTTATCACCTGATCACTTGGGTAAGTAATTTTTCATAATACGCCAACGGCCAACCCGATCAAAGTAAATAACAATTTACAATACCTACTTCATGATGATATCTCGATCATGTGACAAGAAACTCGAGTACCAGGATTTTACACCTTTGTTCGAAAAATTGTCAGGATATAATTTTATAATTACCGCTACCTGAAAAAATAACGTCATAACATGCATGAAAAGAAAAAAAGAAAGTTAAATGTGCATAACTCAGGTAGGTGTTTGTAATCGCAAAGACGTGTAAGCGGAATACATTTCACTTTACAAATTCACTCGTATGTGATTTTGTCACTTTTTAATCTCAAAGTTTTGGAAACCGGACAGATCTTACGTTGACACCAGTTTCTTACTTTCAGTAAATGTTCTCTGTAAAGATATGAAATTATAATTTCTGCAGTAAACAAATTTAACTATTGAGAACTACCCATTTTGAATGCATAATTCTGTAAAAAAATGTTTTTAAAAGTATCATGAACTTGAATAAGATGAAAGGAATTTTAAAAGAATCTGCATAGCTGCATAAGCAACAAAATTATATTTCTGAATTATCGCGTCTATTGAACCAAGATATCTGGAAATATTCCAAAGTAGCACTTAGGCTAACCCTAATTAATTCTACTTAGGATGTTCCATACAAGATGATTGTAAAAATCGGCATCAAGCCATCAAAGCGATTTCATAATTGTTTTAATTAGACGTTAATTTTACGCATATACATTAGAAATATGAAAAGATGAGCGGCCATCGGATGAGCGGATTTGAATCATGGATTTCGTGATGTTTATATGTGCTCTTAAACTTTACCGTTACGGTGACTAGCGGGGAGAGTAAAGAAAGCATATCTCTGGAGAATCGAGTAACGTTAACTTCCATAGCAGACTGTTGCTAGTTAGTGCTACCCAAGGTCATCGTACTGGGACGTCTCCCTCTTATTTTATAACCAACTGCCACATGATTACAAACACTTTCAGCTGGTTTATATACATTTTACATAGTTTGTGATTAATTTTTTTTTCGCTTGAAATTTCGTATTTGAGGATTAATACGAATACGATTGCTTTGTGTTAATTAATCTACGAAACGTGGTGTTCGATTGTGTTCTGTGCGCGTTCCGCGGTTCGATGACGTTGGAGTATTTTTTCGTTCGGAGATAGTGCATTGACTTAATCGGTTCAATTAGTGTCGTCTCCGTTGTGATTGACTTTACCGTGAAGTTGAAATTAATGATGATGTGATAATTTCATCTATGAAGGTTTTGTCTACCATGAATACGGTATGTTTAATTTTGCGAATTATGCCAACCCCGTGCTTCTTCGTTTTATCACTCGTTGGAGTATGATAAGAGTAATTTTGAGTATTACAACCGAACAGTAATTTGTTTCTGAAATATTTGAAATGATATGGTGCTTCCGCTTGATGACCAAAACAACCAAGAAGCAACAGAGTACAAACGTTTGAAAGTATCTTTGTTGAAGCCACATTTGCAAAACATACAGGGTGTTCAATCGGTCTTAGTCCACCTAATCGCAATTTTTGTGTTTGATTGCAATTTGGTAGCATTTGTTTGTATAAATGTTACATACTGCGTGTACAGTAATCAATGTTGCCAAGTGAAAATTTCACACTGAAATCTTCTGAAAAGTGGGCTAAGGTTGAAATTAGCAAGCAGGTGTGTATTTACAACCGGGTTGCAAAAAAACAAAAAGTGTAACTGCATCACTACTCACTAGCATGCATTACTTGCGAACTAGTGAGCTTATTCGGCTGTAAATTTTTAATTACAATCTATTACGTCATCAATTATTTATTACTTTTCGGTTTCGTAATCTTGTGTCTATCATCGTACCCTTGGAGAAGCTGAAAGTAAACTATAACGTTAATTTTCCAAACAAATTGCTGAAATTGGAATGACGTCATAATTACTGCAAACTATAAATAAAATAAAACATAAAGAGTTTGGTGGAATTTGTTGGACTTTTGGATGGTCAACTCATATTCTGAAATTTATTGTCGCAAAGTGAATGAATTCTAAAATGATCACTTTTTTCGATTATCCTTTATGAATTACTAAATTGAATTCGCTGATTCCGCACTTGAGTCTAGGGATACCCAAAATTCGAGGTTTTTTTTTTACATGTCTCATTCGGAATACTTCGGGTATTATCGGAAGTACTTCAAATGTATTATGTATTGGAAGCAGTGAAGCATTAATGTTTTTTTTTAATTGAAAAAAAATTCAAGTGATACGAGTGTGGTGAAATTAAAAGTGAAATCAACTTCATTAATAAATAGTTGTACATATTTTTGAGTAATGAAATTAAAGAAAAAGGAAATCAAAGTTCTTACTCCATTCTTTTCTTTTTTATGAATTAAGTTTATTTTTTTTTTATCAAACACATATCACGTTTACGTCTTTTATTTCTTATTTATTAAAAAAAAAAGTCAACATTTCCAATATAAATACATAAATTTCATGATTTGAAATACTTCCGATATCAGAGGTGTTCCGAATGGGACATAAAAAAAACAGATTTCAAATTTCGGGTGTCGCCAGACTCAAATCAATTATGCGTGAAACCATGAAAACAACTTTTGGTTATAGAATTGCGAGTTTAAAATTCTTTTTATTTATTTTACCAATAATTGCAAAAGGTCAAAAGTAACTCGCCTTTAAATAATTAATTTGAAATAACAAATCTTCGTAAAATTTTCAGGAACTGAATAAAAACAATCAACAAGTGAAATGGCGAAGATTCTAATTAAATGAACTGTGAAGAATATTTTCCGGAATGGATTCATCGGATTCAACTAATAGAAACAATTCAGATGGCGGAAAGAACGATGAACTTGATGCTATAAAAAGATTAATTGTTAGTTGGTTTTCTCACGAGAGTATTTTTCATTCGAGTTAATTAAAAACGGTACGATGTATTTTCAGGAAATAACCTCAAACGCGGATTCATTTGATGCAAATTCGTCACCCGCTGACAATACTGGTTTGTGTAAAAATCGCAATCTTGATTGTATCGATTTCTCCATGGAAACCGATCGTAAACACATGATGGAGAAAAATCTCGTACAATTTGACCAGTGCACGGTTGATAGTGGTAAAACGTACGAGGTATATGATACGTTATCGCAACGGTTTACAGGTGACGGCAATACGTCCGATAATCAAGTGTCGAGTATTTTCGATAATTTATTAAACGCTATGAAAATTAATACGTCGGGAAATATTCGCAGTGAAAATTCGGGATTTGAAACTTCGATGAAAAAATCCGACTCGTGCGATGATTTATTCGTCAGTGATGGTTACCTAAGATTGTACGAATTACTTAATAACCTAGCTTCAAATTTATCTCCCCCTGAACCTATGACGTGCACTTTGGAACGTAGTAATTCGTGGAGATTTTGTTCTTTTTCGAGCGACCATCCAAGTATCGAGTATTCCAGTTCTGCGTCATCTTCGATTTGTTCATTAACGCAATTCAACCATATACTAAGATCGTTACGAGATAATGTATCTCCTCAAATTGATTACGATTGTATATCGAGATTTTCGACATTCGAACGAAAAAAATCAACATCTGTTAAAAGATCGTATTCCGATAGCGATTTACGTAAATTCAATTTAATCGAAATGACCACATTCAATGACGCTAGATTTACAAATACAATCGAAACGCGTGATGATAATGCAGAATTATCCAGTGACGATGAATATATCGCATGCAAAAGAGCGAAAATCGATACCAGCAGCGTCAGCTTGACCAGTAATCGTAGTTCGAAGTAAGTAAATATTTGAATTGGAGTGTTTATTTTTACATTACCCGAATATGTTTTTATTGTGTGTGATATCGTATTGAAAATCGGTGGAGATTTCATTATCAATGTATATTTTTTAATATTCTAATATCGATGTACTTCCAAGCATTGTTTAATGACTTCCCATTCATTATTGAAATTTATTACTATAATAACTTTCTGCCAATCTATATAATAGCATATTAAGAAAGTGAGATGTTTAAAAGAAAGTGAAGCGGTAATGATTTAATTGAAAAACTACGTTGCCAAATCACGTACAATGTAAGTTGGATAATTCCACCAATAAGTTGTTTTACTCAACACCGACAAATGTTTTCATATACACCTTAAAGCAAATTAATTAATATGGCGGATATTTTCTAAAGCAGATGTACATATAGACAAGGTCGTTATTAACTTCCATGGTTTTTTTCGCAGACAATACGTTGGCGAGTCTGCGACGCACAAGTAATTTTGCGTCGTTTCTTATCGATATCCTTCGAAATTTTACCCATTAAAGAAAACTTTATTGTTTATACCATAGATACGATAAGTTTATAGTACCAAACCATTACACATACCAGCTTGATTAAATTCTTCGTCGTATATTGTTGATAAATAAAGTACCACGAATACGTACGTTTATATTTCCAGCGTGAAAATTATCCAGAAAAGAAGTACAATAACGTGTTCATTGGAAGAACTCAAATCGAGTGAATTTTTAATTAATATTTCCTCAATAATTTACCTCTAATTGCGGCATTCCTTCGTTTGACAGCCGTGTCGACTGTCGACCTACTGTACAAATTTTTCATTTGTAAATTTTCCGTTACATCGAATTAGGTCGGTTTGATTGATTATAAACGTTTTGATATGGTTTACCTTCAATGACAGCTTTTATTTATGATTTGGTTTTAACTGGAAAATGTTTCTTTGTAAATTCCAAGAAGAATGGTCTCATTAATTTTTTGATTTCGGGTAGTCGTTCATAGCCAGTACTAAAGTTTTCTGAAAATTGATAACGGTCATTGAAACTGATAAAGAATTGAGACATTTTCAAAAATAAATTTTTCCATCGTATGGTCTTCACAGCATCGATACGTTCGTTATTTTATTTCGCTATTTCGCATATTATTTCACTAATCGTAATTTCAATTACATGTTTCAAAATGATAGTTGGGATTTTCACGATATGAGTCATGCGTACACGATCCACCCCCCTTCGCGTTATGCCTGTGCTGTTCTTTCTTACTCATAGTCCGTTATAATTACTTTATTCGGTGTTTAAGACAGAAAATATATTACTTTAGATAATTGTCGCTTTTATTCGGATGATAAAACGGTTTCATGAATTTCCGCGTTAATATTTATACCTAAACAATGATGAATTGGAAGATTCGTATTATTTGTCGCTTCAAGGTTCAAGTGATGAATTTGTGGTCTGTTGTGCGATCTACTTATAATCATTATAAACCACAATACTCAATGAATGTTCGGTTCAAGTCGTAAAACCTTTTTTTTTTGGTAGCGGTAGAAAGATTTTGTTGGCATAAAAGATGAATCGGAGTAGAAGAGGAAAGGTACATATCTGAATCGAAGTA
Organism: Maconellicoccus hirsutus; assembly: GCA_003261595.1. Lineage (NCBI taxonomy): Eukaryota > Metazoa > Arthropoda > Insecta > Hemiptera > Pseudococcidae > Maconellicoccus > Maconellicoccus hirsutus. Next base: position 24,260 of record QBDW01005599.1, on the reverse strand, counting down.
TTTCTTGAATGAAAATTCAACTAAGCTAATTAAAAAAATCCAATTATCAGGGAAAGCGTGGTTAACAAAACATGCTTTTTATTTTTCGTACAAATCGATAATTATAATTAAATTTGTAACGTAATTTTTACAGTTTGGAAATACGACTGGATTGGTTATACGGTGAAAGATCTCGTACGAACTTGGATACATGGTCAATAGGTTCGAACATGTTACCTAGGCAACATGTCGATAAACTGCCCGAAAGCACGTTGCGAACAGATGCGAATAGACGACGCATGCGTAGTTGTAGCGTCACGCTCGAACGCCAAAGAGCCGCGAATCTAACACGGAGACAGATGGAACGTTCGTACAGTATCGATGTTATGGCTTCTTCCAGCGTCGAGAAAAGTACGACGGCGAGTCGTGAAGATGATGATGCTGTAAGACCTCGTAGCTGGATGCGTGCCTCTATGCGTTTAGTGCGACCGTTTCATTTGGCCGATCCGCCGGAGCCGCCTAGCCAACGGCCTAGTGAACCGGTTCAAATTCATTTACCGCCCGTGTTCCCGTGCGATGTAGTTGAACGACCGTGTTCGGCGCCGATGCCGGAACGTCCTCGGCAATATGGACGCTCCGGCCAGAGGCGTTTGTCGAGTCGCGTGTCCTCGTCGTCGGAATCCGCCGCGTCTAGTTTTAGTGCCGAGTGGCCCGCGAGCCCTGTTAGCAGAACGGAATCAGAGACTTCGAGGAGTTCCGAGGTACCGACGGTGACGAGGAATGAATCAGTGTCCAGTGATACAACTCAATCTACGAGTCGACCAGCTCCTCAGAGTAATACCGGGTGAGTTAGATGTTCTGTTGTTTAGTCAGAGGGATGACGTGTTTCACAAATACCGTTATTTGATAGGTCAAAGTATATTATGGTATTAAACTGACGTTAAATATTAATAACGATCGATGCAGAGTTACTATAAAAATGACCCTTTGTACATAGGGTGTTTTGTTCATTAAATCGTCGAGTAACTTGAGTCATGACTACATTAAACGCTATCGGACGTTAACGTTACGCTGTCGTAATTTCATACAGTACCGTTTCGGCCAACGAGCACAGTTATCTTCGGTTTAAAAAAAGAATAAAGTAACGAATAACTTGGCGAATTAATTTATCATCTTGGAATTTCACATAACAGCTTTGTTGCTTTTTCCCTACATGTCGAGTCTTGCTCGTATCGTTTACCCGATTTATGACGTGGCTTGTGTACATTTCATGTTTAGCACTTTGCAGATTCGTATCGTATATTGATTTATCGCTAATACCGAACTGTCGTAATTATACCCAAAACGTTAATTTTGTATGTTCTTTGATGTTTACCAATGTTATCAATGTGTATTGATGCAGTACTTCGATATTTTTGCCGAGTTTTCGTTTTACCTGATTGAGTATTCATTGACACGTATCGAATAGGAAATTCACCTTTGTGCTGTGAGGTTGAGTGGTTTGCAGATGAATATGATCAATGTGGTCTTCACATTCACCCTTGTAAGATTCGGGGGGGGGGATGGAGTTGGGAAAAATGAGTAATTTTTCAGTTCGTTTACTGAGGAAAATCCTTGAAGCCGTCTGTGATATCTGGAACATCTCTTTTTAGGGATTTGGTTACCGCATTCCACTTCAGTCTCCTCTTTATCTGTTTCCTTTCCTTTCACTTGCACATCGCCACCAAACATGTCTTCTTACTTCGATGGACTTTTTGATCCATTTGAAAAAACTTGTTCAGAATTGGAATGAAATATTGAAAATGAAGTATCACATTCTTATCAGCATCACAACTCCTCCTTTTCGGAAGTTTCACAAAAAATCCACCAGATGTCAGCCTTTACACACGAATTTACGAATAGAATAATTTCTCGATTTTTTTTGGCTATTTTTTTCTTCATCGTTGATCTTTCCGTGATCATTGAATCAATTAGGATTTTTAAACCATTTTTTTTCCAACAACTCCGGAGTTTCTTCTGATGTTCGAGACTAGATTGTGGAATTATTTGGGACGAAACTCTGAGATTTTTTATAAAACAGAATTTCTCAACTAATAAATCTATCAATATCACAAATCCCTTAGTAAATACGTAATTATTATACTTTATCTTGAATTTTCCATCTTATTTACATTATTTTTCAACAACGAATTGTTCTCAAAAACACACCCAAACATCGTGATCAATTTGGCCCACGGAGTATTCATCGATGCAGGTCATTCAGAACTCGATATTTGCAGACTACCACCCAAAGTGTATTTTCTAAATAAATCGATCTATAACTCCGCGTGTCGCCTTTGACTGAGCCCGATACTCGCTACTACATAAAGTACACCGCGACAGCTCCGCAGCTTGGCGATTCATAAAGCACGTGGAATCCTCGGCTACGGAATTAATTACGCGTATGTAGGTGCGAGCGCGGATCGCATGCAAAAGAGCTCATTAATTCGCGGCGTTTATATTTTCAAAAGGGGGCAACACGAGTAGTACGTTAATTTATGCTTTTTTCAAGCGCATAGCGGGATATGTAATGAGCCTGATACGCTAATACACGAGAATCAATGCGCTGGCTTTTATAGTAAAATGACAATTTTCGTTTAATTACCTCGCGGAATTATTCCGATGGCGATGTTAATTACAGTAACGCGTATATAAGCTCAAATCCACTTTTGTGTTAAAATTGGCAAAAAATTGCCAATTTAATCGATACGCTTAGTTGAACCATTTTCACCTGGAATGACCGCGGTACGTGTAATTACAAAAATTACGAAGATGTTCACTTGGTATGAAATTGTCCAAAGACAAAGCGCCTCTTGGTACGAATTCCATCGATGACTCATGTCCAAAGATGATATTGGCGTTGAAGACGACGACCTTGAAGAAATCACGAATCCATTGCAGGATTATGCGTTAGATACTACAAAGAACCCATAATTTTCATAGAGCATGGTAACCGGACGAGTTCAACATTTACGTACCGGTTGAATGAGCCAGAAACGCGAGACGTCCGGTGCATCAATGAATTTCTAAACAATTCTTTGTTTTTTTTTTTTCACCGACATAATCAATGAACTAAAAATCATTATAGACCATCGACGCATACGGTAGTTCGAAATTATCCCATGAACTATCTCCCTGGTGTGATTTTGGGTCAGAATTAGTAGCTGGAAAATGACCAGGTTGAAAATAGTAGGAAAATCACTAAAAATAATTCGCGATGGGCTTGAAAAGAAAATTCTTATGCAAAGACGTCATTTATATAGGAACCGCAAACTCACGATTCTGTCTACAGGCAACAAATCATCGCGATGAATTTTATTTTTTATAATCGCAGGTAATTTTTTTTCATTCGTTACAAAGCCATCAACTTGGCAACGTTGCTTGGTTCCTCACAACTAAGCAATTTTACTTCGATAGATCTATCATCTTATGTCTGCAGTCGAGAAATATTTTAGTCACGCAGATAAAAAATTGCAGTGTTGCCAAATATTTCAAAAATAATCGAATCGCTGTGGAGACTGAAGACATTTTCATTTCAGAGATGAAGAGAACCAGCCGAAATTATTGAAATGGGAGAGGGAGAAAGTTTGAAATCCCCAAGACCTGGAAAGTTTTCACAGATGAAATGAAATCAAGAAGTAAATCATTTTCCAGTTTTATAAATTTTCCAAAAAATTCCTTATCGAAGATATCTCGTGGTCACTGGCTGAAAATACGAGGAAGCGGATTGATACCGACAGGGAACCTCTTCAGGTGTTTGGCTCGGATTTGAACGAAGGTTGGATTTTTGAAAAAAAACGTGTCTTTTGACAGATAAGAGTGAGAACAACGAAGGAAGAATTACGTGATGCATTTCATTTTTAATCATTTTACTCGGAATAAAATACACAATAATGTTCATAAAATACAATAAAAACATCCCAATTACAAAATACCAAGTTTTGGAATGGCTGAAATAGATCGTACCAAATTTCGCCAGATCGCACCACTAAACCAACAATGTCAAAATCCTCTGAAACCAATTTTTGCCACCCACGTTCACTTCTCGATTTTTGGCGAATTTTTAAAAATTGAAGATAACATTCCATCAAAAATAAGATACAAAATCGAGAAAAATTCTAACACTCGAACAAAGCTACTCCACCTCTCGTCGCATCCTGCCTCATCGACCATTTTATTCTCGTCAGTCGCGGAAGACGTTGATTTGGCGGCGTAATTTCAGCCGCCAAATGGCGTAACCGTAATTCGAATCGGCGATTAGAATGGTACATAGAGGATACAGTTCACGTCGCATCTTTGGCGGTTCATCTTTAATGACTGCCGGTTTAGTGTAAAACGCGCACGTTTCACCAATTGGTTTGCCGACGAGGGACAACCGTTGCTAATCGCATTCATCATTTAGTCATCTAAGCGAATCCGATGATCGCGCCTGTGATACAGAGACCAGAGAGTCATCTCGCACCACCACCGGATATCCAGAATTTAACGAGCGTTCACCTTGACTCGTAAGGCGGTTAACGGAAGGCAAATCGATTGCCGTTTGATCGCGAAACCTTGATTGGGTTCTCGACACTGATGACATTCTGTGTTCCAAAAGGTGATACGTTTTTTTTCACTAATTCCTCTTCATCGTTGGCGAATTGGTGTTGATGGACGAAGAGTATGCGATAGAATTCTTTCTTCGTTTCCTTGAACTTGTATACGAATTGCTAATTGGTTTCATTGTTGGTCATCGATGGTCAATTCTTCGGTGGTTTTTATTATCGCGGTTTTTCTGACCGTATTGTCGGGGATTTTACCTACGTGATTTGTGGTCTACGCCGTGATTCGGTAACTCGATAATTGCTCAAGTGGCGCGTTTCCATCTACTCGTGTTTTTCGAGCCATCGTCGCGCCAGCGAAACGCAACGTAGGCAGCACATAAGACACCTTTTTCCAACTCCGCGTTTTTTTCATTTAGCGCGAAATTAAACTCATTTGGGATTTCGTATCGGTCGAATGATTCCAAAAGAAGGTTTACTTCGGAGATTTTCCTCTTTTCGCTTCTTTTTACATTTAATTTTACGTAATTCGTATCATTATGCTAATTCCTAATGTATCGTATGTCTGGAAAATTTCACGAATAATGAAATTAGCCGCTAATTCGGTCATCTGTGAAAACCAAAGCGCCGAAGATTCGAATAGAAAGTTACGCTTTGAATATTAATTAGAAAGTACCGTTGTTTGTTTATTTTAATAGGGTAATTTTTTTTACGTAAATGAACGCGTGTTTCTTTTTACGTCTAGAACGCGTTTAGAAAATGTATCAATTTTGTGCGAGTTTTGAATGGTAGCGGAGATTGATGAGGTTTACGTGTACGAAGGTTTCAATTTGGTGGACCGTGTTTTTTTTAGTTGAAAGTTGCCTAGTTTTTTTTTTAATTCTGTGTCGCCGCGTATTGAAGTCTGATGAAAGAAAAATTAATTAGTGTTGTGTTATTTGGTAACACTGCGTGAGGAAGTTTTTCCCAAGTTGGAGAATTCTATAGAGATAATGCAAAAGGTTGGAAAATTACCGAAAACAAAAAAGTCAAATAACCGAAAAATCGACGTTACTAATTTTCAAAAACAACGAAGCCTTCAAAATTGAAATTAAATTAAAATATTATGCAACTAAAATAATTCCTATTGAAAACACCACAAAATAATTATTTATGATTGTATCGTTTTTCTCAACGTTTAAAACTGTGCAACGCCTTAAGTATCAGAAATAGGCTAAAATTATCTGTATTCAAAATTGTAGATATGCAAAAATACTAGAAAATAGTTCATGTAAAATTTTGCCTAATTTGCATGTTTTAAAAATTATCGCGTTTATAAGCTTTTAAAACACTGATGCCTTGAATATCAAAAATAGGCAAAAATCATGTACCGGATGGTCAATAGTCTCTAGGGGGGGGGGGGGGAATAAATCATGTAATTTTTTTCAGCTCCATTGCGAAAATGGCATCAACGCAGGGTACCTACCTACTAATAGGTAGTGAAAGTGATGAAAGTAGTGTAAAAGTAGTGATTTGAAAAATGGATTACGAAAATAGTGAATCTTGTTAAAAAGTAGTGCAAAAACAATAAAAGCCAAAAACACGAAATAGTTTTGAAAAAATTACGCAAAAATTGTTCATTTTTTCTAAATGGTAGGTAATTTTTTATAAATTGGCAGCACTGTCGGATATGTGACGTAATATTTATGTTTTTCAAATACTCGCACTTTTGTTTTTTAACAATTTTGAATTGAATTTTTTTAAATAGAAATTTTTTTTAGTTTAAAATTTGGTGTTGTTGATGGGGGAGGGGGTAGTGAAGTTGCAGGGTATTTAACAGTAGTGAAAGTAGTGAAAAAGTAATCAATTTTGTGAAAAAGTAGTGCAAGAACGAAAAAATCCGAAATATTTTGAAAAAATTACACAAAAATTGTTCATTATTGATAAATTATTGTCAATTTTTCATGTACTGGCAGCACTGATAGAGTATGTGACGTCATATACTTTTTTTTCAATAAGTATATAATGCGTTGATTTTTTTACAATTAAAATTTGATTTTTTTTTTAAATACAGATTTTCTTCTAATCTGAAATTCGACCTCGTTGATGGAATAAAGAGGGGGGGGGAGTGTAAAGATGAGAGATTTTCAAAAATTTAGTAAAAAAGTAGTGATTTTTCAACAAAAAAAAATGAAAAAAAAATAAATTTGCTATTATCGATCCGTTTTCAAGTTGAAAAATTTCAATTTATGTAGTTTTTATCAAGTCTGAAAACATCGAATAAATTAAATGTTGTTTTTTATTAAAGAAAAAGACGTCCAACTCAACATCGTTCGAGTCATCGCAGCCATTTCCGCTCTGAAATAGAAAAAATGCAATTATTTTTTTAGGGGAGGAGGCACGAGTATAACTAAAATTGCTGGTATTAAAAAATACTAAAAAATTATCGATGTAAGAATTTTCGTCTAAAAATCGTTAATATAAAATTTTTGTCTAATTTGTATGTTTGAAAAGTTATCGCATTTCTTAGCTTTTAAAACGCTATAACGCCTTAAATATGACAAATAGGCAAAAATTATGCCTTAGTAAAATTTAAAATACCGGATAATGATTCGTTTAGAATTTTTGTCCAATTTACATATTTGAGGAGTTACCGCATTTTTAAACTTTCAAAACACCGTGACGATTCAAACACCAAAAATCACGAATAACTAGAATCGCAGATATTGCAAGATACTCGAATGCAATTCGTGAAAAATTATGTGGATTTAATAATACACGATGCATTTAAATTTCGATTCCGTCTACGACATTCAGTCGGTATTTGACCCCTTTTCTGAAAACGACAAAACACCGATAACAATGCAGATAAATTCCGAGAAACCGGAAGGAAGCGTTAATTTGAGTTAATAACGTCGACAAATTTCTCACGCCATTTGGCTACACTGATTCGTCAAGATGACCGTTGAGAAGATAACTCGCGATGTACTTTGGATGAAAGTCGAAGACTTGGTTCTCGGTGAAGTTCACAACGTAATATCCTCTTTAGTTGCCTTCAAGTTGATAGAAGTTAACAAGGATTCTGTCATGTACAGAGGAGGAAAAAAATACCAGTGTATGCTGCATGATAAAAAAACCCAAGCCATTCGGCTAATTACACGAGCACTAATGTAATATAAAAAGTCGACAATACAAGAAAAATCAATTACATATTTTAAAACACGTTTAAGTCCGCTGGAACCGAGAAAGAGATTACATAAGGTTTTGATATTTTTCTTTAAAACACGTACATTTTTTACTTTTTTCCTCGTTCGCAATAGCTTTTGTCGTAATTAAACAATTAATCCGAGCATGAAAAGTGTATATGGAGTGGCGCCATTCTACAATACCATCGTGTGTTGGTTGCATAGCTCGAGTATTTTCTACAAATATGTAATCTAGTTTTATACACGAACCGGTACACAATGATGGCGGAAAATATGCAGACGACATGTGGGTCTGGAAGAACAATTGCTTTTTTTTGCAACCGGTCAAATGTGCGGCCGTTTGCTATGGTCGCGAACTCGTTTACGTTCCAATAAGGTCAAACGTTAAGAATGATTCAAATTACCGGCGAATTCTCATTCAGCGACGTATTCTTGGAGTTTTGTTAAAATTACCAAAAAATTTATAGGAAGTCGGCGTGTAAAATTCGTTGACATTGGTGACTCGGTTCCGGTATAACAATGACCAATTTTTGTAGTTTTATGAATTAAACGAGTATTTTTACGCCGACTCACGTAACACGCGTGTTGGTTAATGGCAATTTTAAATGTAAATTGAAGTTTAAAAACCTCGCTGTAAAATTTTTTTTTAACCTTAACGGTAAATCAGACGCATATATGTTCGTAACGCTGAGTAACTACGCTTTTTTAGGTCATAACTATGTCGAAGCTATTGTAAGTCTGAAAAAAAACATTCGCATACGAGTTCACGCCGTGGTTCGTATTACGAATCAGCGAAATTTTATGTCTCGCTGAAGATCGACTAGACTGTATCGGTTCGGGTGTCTGACTGTCTGAGTATAAATCTATCGTATCATTTCGTGGAAATTTATCGAAGAAGCTAATGGAAAACACGTGATTAAGCGTTATCCGAGCATGTGTGGAGTTGTTAAGAAAGGTGAAGAAAACAGTAGGGTGTGATGTACTGTCTGCAACAAATTGTATTTTTTTCTTTGTTATCATTAATTAAGAAATTATCGACGTTATGGTATTTGCTATCAATTTTCAGTCGAATTTTCACGAAAATCCATGAAAAATGTACGTCTGTCTGTCGATAGAGTTTTCTCATTTTGTTAAAAGGAATTTTCAAGTGATAAAAAAACATGCAAAAATTGCAATGCAATGCTAACAAGGGAACTTTTTTAGCAGGGCAATTTAGATTTAAACTAAAGTTATATTTTTGGAAAGAGCAAGTTGAGAACCCCCCGTAACCAAAATTTCAGCTGCTCGAGTTCATTTTTCAATTTTTGGCGAACTTTGGAGAGTCAAAAATGTGGAAAATGTCGCTTAAAGTATGAAATAACCGAATATAAACTCGTTTTTCCATATTACGTTTTTTAATAACCATGTACTTTAAAATCTATTCTTAATTATATTATGCACAGACGAAGCTCAGAGATTAGCAATTCAGTGTGGCACGTGACGCCATGTCACCGTGACGTTGCGTGTACGTGAACTTATTTATCAACCACCCCCTCCATAAGTTTAATCTTTTAGTCCGTTGGGATTTACATAGTCACTAGACTGGTCTTATTGGCCGGTGTCACGAGCCTATTCGTGCAAAGTTCCGAAAAAAAGCATGCACAGTTCCAAAAATTCGAGCACACATTTTAAAAATCATGTTTAATATTTATTTTATTTAAAAACAATACTTAAACATGAGTTTTAATGAACCAAAGGTAAATACTCTTAATAATTATACATAAAAACTTGGTAAAAATAAATGAACGATTATAAGAATCGAGAGATTATTGAATTTGTTGAGGTTGGCATGTCATGTACACGTTACGGTTTTTGAGATTCATCTCACGTCACGTTTTTGATGGTAACGTTTCTTAGCGACGAAACGTTTTAGTCGTCGTACTGTGACACTCCGCGTCAGATTTTATCAAGTCGTGTTTTTAAGTTACGTTATTTTCCGACGTCACGTTTTTTCACATGTCACGTCACGTCATTGGTGGTCACATTTTTGCGCGATGGAACGTTCTAGTTTTCGTGTTCGCACACGTCACGACACGTTTTATATCTCACGTCATCGTTCCAACGTGACGTGACGTTGTCGAAAGTCACGTTTTTGATTGTAACGTTTTTCAGTGACGAAACGTTTTAGTCGTCGTACTTTGACGTTCTGTGTCAGATTTTATCAAGTCGTGTTTTTACATTGCGTTATTTTTTTGACGTCACGTTTTTTTACATGTCACGTCTCGTCATTGGTGGTCACATTTTTGCGCGATGGAACGTTCTAGTTTTCGTGTCCGCGCACGTCACGCCACGTTTTATATCTCACATCGTCGTTTCGACGTGACATGACGGTGCCGATAGTCACGTTTTTGATGGTAACGTTTTTCAGTGACGAAACGTTTTAATCGTCGTACTTTGACGTTCCGCGTCAGATTTTATCAAGTCGTGTTTTTAAGTTACGTTGTTTTTCCGACGTCCCGTTTTTTTCACATGTCACGTCACGTCATTGGTGATCACATTTTCGCGTGATGGAACGTTCTAGTTTTTCGTATTCCCGCATGTCACGTTTTATATCTCACGTCGTCGTTCCGACGTGACGTGACGTTGTCGATGGTCACGTTTTTACACGATGCAACTCAACGGTTATCATGTTTTTCGTCTGTCACGTCATGTGCATACGCGTTTTTTAAAGATGTTACGGCACGTTTTAGGTGGTCATGTTTTACACCTCGTGTTATCGTTCCGATGTCACGTCACGTTGCTGACACGTTCTCACATGACGTCACTTCGTAGTCGTCAATTTATAAAATACGGAACTTAAGCCCGAGAAGCTCACCGTTCTCGAGTGTTTATGGTGGGATTTCAGCGAAGTCTCGGTCAACCGGTTCGACCAGGGTTTGTCGTCACCTCAATCGCCCGATAGAAGTTATAACGTCCCGCCACGAATACACAGGAGGTTAGATCTCAAACGGACGATCAAAATTATGAAAAATTTCCATCGGTCGCCGAACCTGTTGAACGTGGTTTTCCCGACGTCCCACGACAAATACCCGGGATGTTGGACTTCTATCGGACTATCAAAGTTATAAAAAATTTCCTTATGAGGGAGGGGGGCAATCAAACGATCGTCGACCGTGAGAAATATGAAAAGCGCCTTCACTCTAAGTATTCGAGATTTCGGTGATCTCAACTCGAGAAGAAAATCCGCCGGAGATCTCGTTCCCCAAATGCGCGCAATTTCTCAAACCATTCATCACGAGAAATTGTAACGACCATTTGGAATAATGGAGCGTAGGTATTTTCGACAATGGCAAATAATCATTTCCATACGATTTAAACGCTCTCAAGCCGATTAATTCGGCACGCTCAATCATCGAAAATTCTACTCGATCGAGCGTGATTACTATATACAAATGAACATTTAAAAGTACATAATCTGCGGGCAATTTGCCGTATCCGATAAACGGTTCATGAAGAAGGGAAAAGGAAATTGGTAATATTACGGGTAATTACGGCGGTAAGTTATCCTAGTTAATTGTTCATGTCGATCTGGAAAAGAAACTGTTACGTAAAACTGGTACAAAATTCGTGACTTTTTTTTCCTCTCTTGTTCTTTCTTCTGAGAGGTAAATGTAGATCGATGTAATTTATTACCGCAGCTCGGTACGTATCGATATTTTCGCATATATATTTTTTTTAATTATAAATCAAAAAGGGAACGATATGGAGCTCGGTTTAATTAGATATTACGAAATGGCCGCCATCCCGCCAATGATGTTCGTATTATATTTAATTACAACCGAAGAGTATTTAATTATACGCGTTTCAATTGTCATGAAATTCTACGCCGATCATCCTTCCTTCGTTGGTTTTTGCCTCGTTCGAAAAATCCAGACGTGAAATTTCTTCATTTGCGAGCGCTAAAAAGCGTAATTTCGACGACGTAATCCATCGTGTTTGTTCTTCGTACAAGTAGTAATTACTCGAAATTTACGTATTGCGTGACATTTTATCGAACGGTGTGCATCAAATGCAAGACCTTTGGTCAGATGTTTACACGGGTTATTTTCGTGTTGAATGTCAAGGTCGAAGGAATTTCACTATGGATTTTTTTCACGTGTTTGACGTTTTTCTACGCGTGTAAACTATTCCGTTGATTTTATTAATTTTCTAATTCAACGCGTAATTGGATTTCAAGGGGAATGGGCCTTTGAAAAAAATGCTTTGATCGATAATTTCTTCCGTTGATTTAATTTCATCGCGATTTCACTTTACTAAAAAATTTATATATAGGAAACAAAAGCACGTATCGAGATGAACATTCGACATTTTATTAATTCGATTACTCCTAAAATATAACCTACACGTGACACGTGTCCCGAGCTCATGAAACGATGTCGCACCGTAGAAAAATTTTCAAACAGAACGCGATGACCTTTCATCCAGACTGCTTGCAAATGATCCATTCGCACGCGAAATCTTATGGCTTGAGGAGCTATTAGAGGCGCGTATTTGTGGAAATTACGTATTCGGATACGACGTATTGAAAAAGTAGAATGACTACAGACGATAAAAATAATCACGGTGAAAAGCAATGTCACGAATTCGCATGTTCGTTTGCATCTTGTCCAGTTTAAAGAAAAAAATCTAGGTCGTGAGGAGTCATCGAACAGCTGAAACAAGCGATGTGTGACGAATTTCAGGATATGATGCTGGTTTTTATCCTCCTGCGCAAAATTAACCAGTTAACTTGGCGAAGATTTTTGCTTGTGGGCGTATTCGGAGTATGAAATGGAAAAATGAAAAAATGGCGGTTTTTAATTGATTTTCATGCACGTTGATATCTTGGAGTTGTTTCTGACGCATTTGTATCACTTTTTTTTTCGATGAAATGTTGAATTTTCTTTTTCTTTTTTGCATCGAGGTGGTTTTTTGTGATCAAGGATGTTTCCATTTCGTAGGAGTAAAGGCGAATATTTAATTCGGTTATGGTGTAAGAGTGAAGAGGTCAGGGACCATTGTTACAATATTAATCGTGACGTCTTTGGCCAATGAAAATTTTACGCCGATGTTGATTAAATCGAGCCAACCTTAATTGACCCTAACGTCGTGCCCTGGACTCGATCTGGGATATTTCGTACTTTCGAATCGTTTAAACAATAGGTTTAAGTACAGCTTCGACATTCGACAAATGTCATCAATTACCATCTCATTCGACTACGGGTAATTTTTTCAGCCGTGGTAAAATTTTCATAATGTAGTAAAAGTGACTAATCCGTTCAATGATGTCACCATCCATCACCGGAACATGATATTCCGGATTTTACGGCACAATTTCACTTTTCATTCCTATAATCTAATTGACGACATCGGCGCGACGACGTCACTACGAAATTATAACGGTGTTCGTGAAATTATTCCTAGTTTGGGTTCGACTCGATTTATACGAGTTGAGGTTTTTGTGAAACCGAAAATCCTCGATGATGACGTCCGTGAAGATTTGGTGTTTGGAGTTAACCAAAGAGAGATGAATTTGTCGCACCGGAGTAAACGACAATAAACAGGCACAATGTTTTTGTATTTTCGAAAAAATTGAACGGAAAATCACGAAATTAAATTTTCACCTGTCGAAAGACGTTTTTCAATTTTTGTCTAATTTTAAACACCGCAGAAACGATTTTGGGCGTTTTAGAAACACACGTGTATAATGTGCACGTGGGAGATGTCCTAAATATTATTCATCGATTTCGCGGATTTTAAAAAAAAAGTGGAAATTTCCCGCGTCACTTGCATTAGGTAATATTAATTTTTTAGAATGTAACTCCATATTTCTACATTTTTTAAACAACAGCAGCCAAAAAATTAATACTATTTTTATGATTATTCTAATAAAATGAATATATTTAAAATAGAAATTGCGTTTCAATTTGAAAATTTTCGTTGGAAACAACTCGAATGAAATCTTCTACAAACCATCGCGGTAAAAATTGGCGCATTTTAAATTTTGCACGAATGTTGCATTATACGTGGGAATTTATCAAGGTGATCGAGATGCAAATGCTTTTAAAATTCATGATGTTTGCTGTAAAATATTTCGTATTTGTAAACGCATCAATTCGATGGGAAATTGTCTTAATGAGGGAAGCAAACTTTCGGTTTCATTTTTATTCAAATAGTCTACCGTAGGCAACTGGTGTGACGCAATTCACATAAAAGCAATAAATCGTTAATTCTCATTATCAGAATGTGCCAAAATTTAAATTCGTCTCAGAAAAAAATTGATGTCTGATTGGAAGCAAGTATAAGCCAAATATACATCAAACGTTTAAACGAGTAAATTGAAGACACGCGTAATCATTACGCATGCGCATCCTTGGCCTACGCTTCTTGTCGATATTGCGCATGCGCCGAATCGCCGTGCATAGGCTTCGCGCATGCACGACCGGATCGTCAGCACGCCGGAGCCAACTGATTTTTATCATAACAATGACGTCATTACTGCATAAGTAAAGGATTTTTTTTACATCTTTTTCATTTCTATTTTTAGTTTTAATCATTTTCAATTATTTTCCGTTTTTCCCTGCAAAGTTTATTCTGTTTATCTAGTTTTTTTTAATTTTTAGTAAAAAAGAAAAAAATACAATTTAATTTTATTTTATTGCAATTTAATGAAATAACGTCTTATCGATATTAATATTCTTGATCAAAGTTTTGATGGACTACCAATACATTCGATTTTTTATTCTGGAAGGCATTTGTAATGGCCTCTTTCGCGGCATCTTTTGATCGCGAACCAAATTCTTTTTAAAAGAATATTTATTTGAACACTTTTCGCAAATAAAACTCAAAATGAATATTTTGATGAATTCAGATTACATTTTTCGTTAAAAAACGCGACAATAACCTAATTAATGCAACAATTCGCAGCATTAATTTCGATTTTCACGTATTTACAGCGGAATCAAATATGTTGTGTTCACTTCATTCAATAAAACAATTTGATAATAACACGTAGTTAATGACGTCATTATTATGATAAAAATCTGTTGGCTCCGGCGTGTTCCCGATCCGGTCGTCGCGCATGCGTGTAATAGTTGCGCATGAACATTGCGCATGCGCATTGCTACTGCGCATCGACTTGACGCATGCGTTTCTCGTCATTGTACACCTTCGTTTACTACTTTGATCCATGCGTTCTGTGTATTTTCATTTTAGATCCATAATCCGCACTTTTTTTTGCGTGTAATTGAGTTTGGCATAATTTCTTTAGCAACGTGTCGTAGTCATTTTCCAATAATACTCGATAATAACGAAAATTTGAACGACGCAAATAGCTCATCGATCTCGATATTTGAAATACCATCGAAGCTCATTACCTCTCACACTCGTACGTTGTTATTTTGAGAAAAAAACACCACGATAACGATCACCTCACGAACGAGCTTTTTAAATCCGTCGAAGGTCTAGTTCGCAAGAATTACGAGCCGTTTAGATACAAGATACTTTTGCGGTTTGGTAAACGCCATTAGCCAAGAATTATGATCTTCGTATTACCATAATGATAAGTTAACATAAAGGTATAAAAAAAACGCGACTAAATAGGTTACTAGGATGTATGTAAGATGAGTGCGCGATAACATAGCAAAGGTATTGTAATAAAATCACGCCTCGGCGATATTACCGTATTACCAAATAATACAAAAAGCGGCGAAAAATAAAAGAAACTTTCACGATGCGCATTATTTAACCTTGTCGTTTACCCGCGTTATCGAAGTTTGACGATTACGACCCGCGACGAGTACTTCCTTATGAAAGCTTGCAGTCGAATCAAGGTCATCGTGTATTCGCCCCAAGAGATGTTCTAATAGTACACTCGGTCGCTAGATTTCCTTGACCAAGACCATATGAGCGTTATGTCGTAATTATAACGTCAATTACGAAACGTCTTCCCAAATGGTACATCGAGGTGGTCTTTGATCGCGTACGGTAGCCGAATTCACGATAATTTGCTAAATTGGGGTTAACAAGGGCATAACGAAGTTCAACTTTTATAATTACCCCGGTACGGTTTCCGGTTACGTTATTAAATTCGAACCCAGGGTGTCAATTTACATATCACGTTGCATTCGCTTCAATTATCATCCCGAATTATCACAATGTATGAATATTCAAGGTTTATATACAAGATCCGCTATGCCCTATCATATCTGAGATATGGATTTTCAAAATATAATGCGGGTTCTGGTAAGGAAACGTATCGGGATTTAGTCTGGATGCAAGGACATCGTGAAAATTACGTTGCTCGTTAGATTTTTCAAATCGTCGAATAATTCACGTGGAAAAGCATCAAGCCGTGTTTGGATTCTAACCTTAGTCTACTTTCGAGGTGCTATTTTATGCTACAGGAACATCGACAATGCGATGTTTAACGAACGTCGGTATTCGCAAGGTTGAATATAACGAATTCGAGATTTTATTCTCCAAGTAGCCGTTCCCAAGAGATACCAATTGGCGTTAAAACAGACTATTTTGTTTGAGCGAATGTACAACGTGATTGGGCATTAGATGGCGCCTATTTTTAGAAATAATTCGACCTCGACGTACACGCGTTCTATTACGTTCCATCGGACATCCTCAGTGTTTTCAATATCAATGTCGTAAATCGTCGTAAGCCGGTCAAGGAAGAATGTCGTCGATGTGCTGGTCACTCAGAGTAATTGAACGAAGGGGGGAGGGTGCTTTGTGAAACCGATTCCGCTGCAATATGCGAATACTGCTAGAAGTGCTAGAGAACTTTTTTTACAACCCTCATACGATCCTTCGTTCCTTCACGATAAAGAGAGTTGACAATGAATTACTTACACTCTTGTACCAAGTCTTGTTTCGCAAGTGGTGGAGTACATGGTGCTGCATCCACCGCAGTACCCTCATAATAGATCTCTACCCTGTCTCATACTGCTGCCAAGCAATGAGAATTTGTTCGTTATGAGCTTATTGGGTTCGACGAGTACTAGTCCAGTCAATCTGGCATTTGAGCTTGCAAAACGAGATGATAAGCTGAAACTTGGTATGTGCCTAGTAATCGACACCCTTTATGACATACTTCACTGCAGAACAAATGTCACGAACGCAAGTCCCCTTTTTTGTGGATCTCAACCCCCTCCTAAATCAGTTATTCGCTTGTATCTTAGCGAAAACTGGTTTTATCGAAAAAATAGCTCAGTTCAAAATTGAACCCCATTAAATTCTCTACAAAATGCATATATTAAGAGTTGATACTGGCTTAGATTCCGTGATATGTGCGATTGAAAAAGGAGCTTTTTTCGTGAATTTTTGGCAAAATTCGCATAAATTTAGTTTTTTGCTTTTAACGATGGCAAAAACTATTTTTCCATGGAAGTTTGTTAGAACTGAAATTAAAGTAGACCAAATTTTCTACAAATTCGCTAAAAAAAAGTTAAGGTAGCTTACTTAGTTTTTGAGTTAAAGCGCGGCAAAGTAGGTGAGTCTTCAACGATTTTTTAACCAAATTACGTGGAGTGCAGTTTTTCGTTTCTAGCTTGGTAAAAATTGAGTTTATGAAAAAATAGTCGGTTTTTAATGATTTTTTGACTTGATCACGTAACGCACGGCTTTTCGGGTTTTTCGTTTTCAACTCAAAAGCCACTTTACTTTACCATGCCCTCCAGTTTTAGTTTACCGGCATGACACCCAGTGTTGCCAACCCCGAAGATTTTTCTTGGGATTGTAAGATTTTTCATGCTCCCCCAAGACTGCCCCAAGATCTCAAGATTTTTGAAAAAATCCCACGATTGTTTTTTTTTTTAAATTTGAAAAATGTGTTAAATTTCATTAAAATTAGTAATTACTAAAAATAACAGGTGTTTAACTTTGCAAAATTTCCTTATTATGTTCAGTTATAGTTATGTTCCTCGATATTTTTTAAACCAAAAAATGTTAATTCCAAAGTTTTTTTATTTTTTAAGCCTTTGTTGTCTTGTGATTTAAAAAAAAAATATGAAGTGATATTTTCGAGACGTTTTATGTTTTCATTTTGTTGTTGTAACTCTTTTATAGCTCTGTAGAAAGAGCTTGAAATTCCCTCTCCTACGATACCCATGACGAAAAAAAATCCCAAGATTCCCAAGATTTTTCAAGGCTGAATCTCATAGAGTTTTTCAAATAAGTGGTTGGCAACATCGATGACACCATCAGCGCCATTATTTTTACGAATAAAATATATTTGGCTGTTAGCTACAGTTTCCATTTTCTTCATGATATTGTTTTCAGTGTTACAGAGCAGGGCAAAGCAGAAGTTAAGGACGGGCCACATTTTGGGAAAATAAAAATAAACAGAACAAACAAAAAAAAGAAACAAAACATGCGACAGTGGCGCTAATTGACTGCGGTGTCATGGCGAACTAAATCAATTCCATAGATTAAAAAAAACTGCCCAAAAATTTTACATTGAGATGCTTATCTATTTTAAACGAAGTTTATTATATATATAAGAGAATTTAGTGGACTTGAACTTTGAATAGAGATTTTTTTCATAAAGTTCTAGATCGTTTCAAATTCCCTCCCCCCTCCCTCTTTAACTTTCACATGTGTTCGTTAAATATTTCATTACACTTTCGTTTAATTCTATGTGACTGGTAATTCAAGTACATTTTCCTCTCCGAATAAATTATCGAAATATAAAAAAATATCTTCATAAACTGCAGGTTATCGACTTATCGTTTCAGATATTACACGATCCAAATATGTATACTCAAAAAAATCATCTGGTCCAGGTGCACTGGTGCTCGCTTCGCAAACACATAATTCTTTAATTAATTCATTCCGATGAAAAAAATTCAACACGGAATATTCCCTATTCGTAGCTCACAAAAGCTCGCGTATCAATGTGCAAAAAAACCTCTGAGAAATTTCTATCTTTATCCGGTATAACTCGCCGTTTACAAATGGTAAATACACGAAGACGCAATCAACAATGGAGCCACATTAAACAAGCGTTATCTTGGCTAATAACACCGAAACAAAGAAGCAATTTCACTTCGATTAGAAATAGCCGGTTGAATAGCTCGCTCGTAATTAGTTTTTTGTTTTCACTCGATCATCTCGTAGTATCGATCGCTCCACTTGGCGGCGTTGAATTTACGCGCGAAAATTCGAATCGAGTCCGAGCAAGGTATTAATTGGAAACCGAAAGTGTCATTAAACGCGTCCGTTATTACACCATAACTAAAACGACAAAAAACCTCTGATTTGTTATGCTTTCGGAAGTGTACTCTCTAACGCGAACGAGACGGGTGGAGGTAATGCGGGTAATGCATATGGCTTTTATCTCCATATAACACCTCGTTCGCTTCCATAACAAGAGAAACGTGATGAAAAAAATTCACTTTCGTATATATTCGCATATAATCGACGATGAAGGCGCCTCGTCGACGTAGCCTTTGCCGACGCGGCGTTAAAAAGATACCGGATTTCCGCCATGTTGATATATCAAGCCGCAAATTTTCCAACGACCTTCAAAAGCCGAGTTTCGGCTAATATCGATTTGTCGCGTCGCAGACGATGTTGTAATGGAATTTTTATTGCGGCGATTTTACGTTTAATTGCGGTAACCCAAATGGGCCATCGACGATTCGCCAACGCGCTATATTTTCGATTTACTTGGAGAGTTTTGCGTAACACTCGACGACGGCTTAACGTAAATGATCATTACCGTCGGAAGGTTTTGTTTGTATAATTGCGTCCGCGTCGAGGCTACGCTTCGCGTCAAATTACCGCGAACATGCGATCAATCTCGTGCTTGGGACGTACATACGGGTCGTATCGAATTATTACGATTAGACGACGCCGAGTAATGCTGAATCGATTTAGCATTGTTGCAAGGCCCGAATAAAGGCCGATTTAACATTTGTACGAATCGTCGAAGCGAGACAAGGACGGAAAGTTGTGTTCGAGTAATAGAATTGGTTACATTTTGATAAAATTCTTTGTATTAAGGGAACCAACGTCTCATTAAATTGAGCTCATCACATGTGAAAAGATTTGAAGTACAGAAAGCCCACAGGCAGATAAGCATAAGCGATCAGCTCCCCCCTCCCCACCATTTCGAAAATCAGATAGGATTTTTTTTTTAAATTACAGTCGACGGATTTAATTGAAATTTTAGTACGTAGTAGTCCCTCATAAGGGCCTTCCATGAAAAAATCAACAACCCCCTACTCCAATTTTTTCCACTTCAAACGGGCATTTTCGACTTTATTCAATTTTTTTAAGTGTCCATATCATTCGAAAAAATTTTCAAACCTCATTTTTTCGATATATTTTTAACCTCGAAATATCATATATTTTTTTCAAAATTTTACTTCCCCGGGGGCATGGTGAAAAATCGCAAAAACCGCGCGCGCCCGTCAATCGGCACTTTCCACCGCCTCGTTTACCGTTGCACGCGGTTCCGCGTTTGTCTTGTAGTAACATGCCTAACGCAGCAATGCGCGTAAGCGTAAACCAGACGCTACAACGCAGTGGGAAGTACCAACTGCGCACGCGCGCTAAAGCTCATCATTTAAATAATTTTTTTTTACAAAATCTATTTATTTTTGGGTTATACATCATATGACATTTTTTGTTTGAAATGATTTCAAGATTATTTTGAGAATTTTTTGGAGTCTAAAAAGTTGACTTGGGTACGGGTCAGTGTTGCCATACGAAACTCTAAAAAATCTCCTAAAAAATCTCCGAAAATTTCGAAATTCTCCGCAGTCAAAATTTTAAGAACAAAAAAAAACGAAATCACGAAATGTATAAAATTTGTATTGGAATTTGTAGAGAGTTCATCTTCGCGTTCACGTTTTTTAGAGGTGTTTTTATTGCGTAATATCAGCCATTTCTCCATGATGCAATTGCAAACGAAACGGAACCCCGATTGACCATCTGAATTCTAATTCTAATTAATTATTAAATATTAATTTTAATTATCAGCTGTAATGAGTTGTGACGAGATGAAATTTAAAAAATTTAAAATTTTTCTATTTCTTGGCGTAGTTGTTGGCTTTCGAATTTCCATTTTCCAGCAACTAATCAGTAATACCAAATAAAACCTTGGAAAAAATCACATTTTTTTTAATTCACAAATGAAAACTTTCTGATTACAATTTTTAAAGACACGAATGAAAAAAATCGAAATTCTCCGAAAAATCTCCAAAAAAATACATGAATTTCGAGAAAAAAATCGAAATTCTCCGAAAAATATATGAAAAATTCGTTCTCCGAAAATTCTCCGCAACTTCTAAAATTCTTCGAAAGACGGAGAATTATCCGTAGTATGGCAATACTGGTCGGGTAAAAGGGAGGAGGTTGACATTTTGCCATGTGTGGACCTTTATCTATGGCCCTATAATTTTAACCTCCCTCTTTCACCATTTTTAAGAAAAAATTTCCATATGTTTCTTAATTGGGAATTTTTTTCTCAAAAGGAAGGGGGGGAAGTGGGCAGAAATTTTGCGCATGAACTTATCTCAACGGTATCTAACTATCCCCCTGATTTCAATTTTTTTCGAACAAAATGGCGGGCTTTGATTGCTGCAATTTTGAAATAGAATTTCAAAAGAAATTATCTCAAGCTGATTGATAGCGGTGTAAGGTGCTCCGAGTTATTAGTCTAATAATTCACCTCGGACGGTTTCAACTCTCGAACATTACATTTAAAATTTTAGCAAAATCGAAAACCCGCCATTTTTTCATTCCACCCTAACACTTCCTACGCCATCCTCGAGGTGGGCCGTTTCTCCTCGAATTATAATTTCCCAATAACGTTAACCATTGGTGTTTATCAAAATATTTAATAACCTTCTGTACGCGGAAGATTGAAAGGAAAAATATGTCAAAAATCATCATTAATCGGCCTCGCATAACGTGAAATTTTCGCAACCGGTTCGAGTCCCAATTAAAAGACGATTGCGTGCGTACGCGTGCTACTCGCGTCAAAAAATAAGAAATCAACGATAACTTCGCAATTACGCCAGGCGTCGATATATTTTGGCGCAGCATTCGCGGATGAATTGGTCAGACAAAAGTTTTAACCACCTGTTGGCCGATGGCCTATTTGATAATGGTCGTTTCATAATATAATTTTGAAACATCAAAGTATACGTTTTTGGATTCGCGAACTTTTTTTTTAAGTAATTTGTAATTACGTCATTGGAAACGGAATCGAATCTAGGAGCCGATGGTATCACTTGGAAAAAAAAACTCACCGATTACGCCCCACGAAACAAGGAAGCGATATCGATACTCGACGAATTTGGTCGAATGCGAAGTAAAAAACCATCTTAATTAAAATTCACTTTACATTTCAAGGCCATATCAACCTGTTTACGCGGTATTTTTCAGACCGTTTTGTCCCTAATGAGACGAATAAAACGGCGAATTTGGCCGGTAGCCATTTCTCGCGGAGTTCGCGCGAACTACGATGCTTTTTATCGCGTCGTTTCCTGCTCTTACATAATGATCGTTTAAAATTCTAGAGCTGAAATTTCGATTGTTTCGAATCCGCCGACGAGGCGGTGTTAAATTTCGCGCCGCGATTTGACGCGAGGACGTTCGATGTTCCCGGCGACATCGTATGCTAATGACGAGCCACGAGCTATCGCGTCTCGTTTATCGCCTGCGTCTTCCTGTCGTTTTTTGTTGAGACTTCGTCTCGTCGATGGTTTTTTTTCTCCGTATGAAATTCTACACCATTGTGAGCTCGGTGATGCGACGTTGAGTGAAAACCACGCCACGGATGTCCTTCGGGTGTATATCGGTTTTGTTTTAGGAAGGAATTTTGTCAATAGACTTTGATTATTATACAAATAAATGAGATTTTTTTTTGTTATACGAGTATTTCAAAAATTTCGAGAGATGCGAGAGGATATCCATGTTCAAAAATTTATTTTTTCAACTTCTTACGACATCGATCTCAATATTTTTCATCTTGGTGCAATAATTTTGAAGTCGATTTTATTGCAATGTACAGATAAAGGTATTTGGTGGTGATTAGAAGCTGGGATATTACGATTTCACATCTTCGCCTTTGAGTGGCGTGACGTCATACTTTGGCATCTCGTTACACACCTTGTAACATGGTGAAACTTTAAATGAATGAAAAGTGGTTAATAAGTGATTTTTGATAAAAAATGAATTGAACCTTTTTTGTAGAGAATAAAATTACCTTTCCGATGGTATGATAAAGTTTTTAGTTTGATGCAATTTTATGTAGTTATGGCATATTGAAGTAAATTACATTGTTTTGAAATACTTTATGTGTAGTATATCTTCAAACTTGAATATTTTAAAAACGAAATCAACAACCATAATTTTTTTTCATTATGAACATGTGAAATTTTGTCCTCTTTTCAAATATATGCATAATAAATTAAATACGATTTACTTAATTTGATAAATTTCAAATTTTTCACTGAAAAAACACACCATTTTATGTATGACGAGATTTTTAAATGCAACGTAAATTGGTTAATAAATAATTTTGAGTGAAATTTGAATTATACCTTTTTTATAGAGAATAAAATTACTTTTTCAATGGTGTATTGTGTGTACAATCATACTTCAATAACAGATATTCCAACTCAAGCTGCTATAACTATGTAAAATTGCATCAAACTAAAAACTTTATCAAACCAATGGAAAGGAAATTTTATTCTCTACAAAAAAGGTTCAATTCAGTTTTTACCCAAAATCACTCATTAACCACTTTATATCCATTTGAAGTTTCACAATGCTATAAGGTGCGTAACGAGATGCCAAACTATGACGTCACGCCACAGCTCAAGCTTGAAAACTTAATAAGTTAATAACTTTGAACCAAATTAATATTTTTTTGCGATTCCAACGCCTATATTCTTTAAATGTGGACCTCTATCAGCCCCAATAGAAAATTTTCGAAAATTCCATCTGACTTTAAGGGTGTATCCCTGGTTTATGGAGTTTGCTCTTAGAAGGGATATTTTTAGTGTAAAAATATTAATATGCAGTTCCCAAAGTTTGTTGCGCAGCTAAGTTTCATCAAACTCCGTAAGAAAGATTATATTAAAATTAATGTTGTAGTTTTCCATAGTAATGTAGTAAAATTATGACGAAATTTGAAAATATGCAAAAAAATTGTTGATACAAAAATGATTCCTTTTCAAATTTCAAACAACTTTTATTTTAAAAGTTTTTCTCTCAGGTCCTTCCTTACCACTCTATCGACAAACTACAACCTGGTCATACTCAGTCTAAAACCCCCTTAAATGACGTCAGTACCTGGCTAGACTTTTTCGCCGCCAGTGTTGCCATTGGAGCAATTTCTTTCATGAAAGTTGGCTAAAAATTCCACTCTACTTCACCTGGAATAGTAAATTACGTAACAGGAGCGGAAAGTATGCGATTCCGCCCTCAGGGCGGAAAGTGACTACTTTCCGCACTTGTTTTTAGTTTTTAT